>JAUELG010112032.1:0-16919 GCA_031471515.1 Dendraster excentricus | reverse complement strand
AAGCTTGCTTGGGTGTGAGGTCCCTTTGTACGGTCATCGGAAGGGGCGCGGCGGGGTCCCGGGGTGGCGCGCGTCGCGACAAGATGGTGGTACGATGTTGTGGTGGGAGAAGGGTACATCATAGGGCTAACAAGGGGTATCGTATACTCGTAGGCAGGGTCGATCATGATGTTAGGGGTACGATCTGACTGTAATCATGTCGAGAGGGGTATGATACAGGGCTTCCAGGGCTTCCAGGCGTATGGTTGCGCTATACTTGCGATGGTTCGCATGTTTTCATAGACCAATGTTATAAATAATCGTAATATCAATGTCGTGCGGTTTGTGAGATTGTGTTGTTTTGATATAACAGTTACAACAATTTTCCATTACATGTTTCATGTAGCATTCTCTTTAGTTGAAATGTAGGGTGCTAATGCTAAATATGTTTTACAAAAGATTTGGTGATTTTGATTACTGCATACATTACTCTGAATACATATCTTAACAATTGAATTTCTGCTCCTTATAAATGATTTATATGGATTTCGCTTCTTCTCATTTTTGTAAAAATATTATTTGTTTAACTCATGCTTCTTAACTAGTCAGGTAAAATAATTATTAACTCATAAGAAAAGGCTGAAATGATAAAGGTATACTGGTTGAATGTTGATCATCGAATAACTTTGAAACTTTGATTTAAATCATCAGGAGCAAACAAAATCAGGGAGAATTAGATCTAAATTGCTATTCATCAAGGTTTGACGGTGAAAGAGTACGGAGGGCGCTTTGATAAAGTACACGGGACTTAAAAAAAAGTTCAACTGGTGGAAAAACACGATTGTAAATTTCGATCGGGTCCCAAAAAAATTGCAAAAATATTGTAACAGTGACCAGATCAAAGTGGAAACGACCTCTTCTTTGCACTTTTCATTCCATAGCTTAGCCTCTTGTCACCCGCCGTTTTAATAGCGACGACTTTAATAAATCGATGATTTTTGTGGCTCACCTTATGTTTTTGTTACCCCCATTTGTTTTGGTTTATGGAAGGTGACTATGCCGTTTTAATGCTATAACGTTAACGTCTCATGCTCTATTGCGTTAAATATGTTATGATAGTTTATCAACGACATTAACTTTGCGAAAAGTGCCAAGTTCCCTGGGGCTAAGTTCTAAGATCCCCCCACCCTTTCCTCATCCCTCTCCAGGTGATGTACTTTGTAAAAGGTGTATCTCATGTACTTTCTGCGCGCCTTAACTTCCTTACCTTTTCAAGGAAAAAGAAGGTGTCTCGGGTCTTAAAAAGTCACCCACTTGAACCCGATTGGGAGATGTTTTAATCGTCTTTCTGTTAGTTCAAGAGTGTTATTTGGTTCAAACTTTTGTAATGTGCTTGTACACCTAGAGCACCCGAGGGGGGTTAGAATACGGGGGCTAACATGCGGCCAAAAGTACAGCCGAACTTTGCAGGAGTCGCATGCAGGTAGGTAGGTAGGTAGTATACCCATGTTATACACAATTATAATCCGTGAGGAGTGTCAACCGGAGTTATATTATGTAGAATTGAAAAGGCGTAGGAAATTGTTATTAATTTGCGTTTTGATTCTCCATCGGAGCGTGTTCGCATTAGCCGTGTATTAAGAAGGGCAGCGACATGACATTCATTCAATTAGAACTTTGATTGTGCACTTTGAGTTGACTCTCCATCATAAAAGACTCGATGTTATATTATAAAGTCGCGCCCCTCAGCTATTTATCGTAGTGGTGGTTCGAAGACCTCCGATGAATTGGCTGAGCGAGTCCGCTGCGGAGTGCAGTCGGCCCCTTGCCCGTCCCGTCCGCTTGCACGCACGTGAAGGCGGCCACGGCAGCCGCAGTGGCGCGTCGGCATCTCTTGATCTCTCTTTCGCCTGACTTCATCGCTTCACAAATCCGCCAGCCAACCCAACCATTTTGCCAACAACCCCATGCACCTCAAACATTTTTTTCCTCATTTTTTTCTTGTTGGGAAATTGAAAAGAAAGAAATGAAAGGAAACACAACGGTTGTATTCACCGCGACATCACCTTTTCTTTATCATTTGTTTATGGGTCTTTTTGCCCGCCCGTCTCCCGGTTCGCGAAGATCCGATTGTTCACATTTGAATGGCGCTTTGCAACTGGCGGGATTATACAATGATAAGGTGTGAATCGTGCAACACTGGATACGTTTTGCCAGGTGTTCAAAACCTCAAAAACAAAAATAATAAAAGAAGAGAGAAATCAGTTGTATATTTACCAAATTATTGCGCAGAGATTACATCGTGTTGACATGTATTTGGGCATTGTGCACTCAACGATTCATTATCATCCTAATTTACGGGATAATCATTGTAAACCATTTTCAAGTGTGTTTTTTTTTATATGCAATTGTGCTTCAGGCATAATCACATTTAAGACGTTAGGTTATCCAGATCTGACCTAACTAAAAGTGCAACGCCAATTTTTTAAATGAATATCTAATGCTAATTTAAGGCTTTTTAAGCTAACTTTTATATCGTTTTATTTAATTTTGTTTTTCGACACTTGAAAGATTGCAGTTTTTAATTAGGACATTTTATGCTGAAACGATTTGTCAAAACTCAAAAGAATGGATATGGACTGTAAAGCTTATTTCCCTTGGTATATGTGTTTGTCTTTTGATAAACTATAATCGTATTATTATCTCCTATTTCATACTCATAATACATTATAAAATATTATTTTGGAAAATCTCAATTCGGCCTGCGGTCTGCCATGGCAGTTGTTTTTATACCCAAATAAATAAATAAATAAAGATAATTAATAATGATAATTAGAATTCGATTTTAATTTTATATCAAATGTCAGAAGCTGAAACGTGTGACAGAAATAGATTATGTATCTTTTCTCATAATGTGTGTGTGTACTTTGTCATTGCATGAATCTAAAAATCGGCAATTGAAATCCTGATCATATAATATGGTTCGGTGCTTTTCTTTATTAGACACGTGTGACCTTGGATACTATGGAACGCTCAATTGTGACTAAAATCTCGCCACACCCTATTACAAAAATACATTGCACAATACAAATATGGGTTTAACAATACAAACGATAGTGCTATTGATGATATTGTAGAACATAACAAAATCAACATAAATCATGTTGATTTTTCTTTCTTGCATTTTATACTTTGTAAAAGAAATACCACACAATAGCAATACCCGTATTCGGAAACCTTTACATAACATGGGGAATAGCTCACATTATGAATGGATACCAACTAAAACAAGCGATGAATGATATGAATCAAATATATTATTACGTACTGTATGTCATAGCTGGACTCCTTACTAAATCATCTATTGATCAATAAATGAAATGAGAGCGTGAAAAGGTGACGGATTATTAAAAATATACATTATTCATTCACCTCAAACATTTATTCTTCTTGGTTTGGTGAAATGCGAGAAGGGGAGCTATGATAATCAAGCAATAAAATTAATTATTATGATGATAATAAACAGTTATTGGATGGCGCATATTATTTGTAATAATTCAAACCTGGACCCCGTTACAGGAAAAGATGCAATCAGTCAGAAAATACGCGTTTCAACTTTCAACCAATCAAATTTGTGCATCTAGAACACGTGAACTGACTTACGAATAATTGCATCTACAATCGATTGTATCTCTCTCTGCAAGGGGGTCCATGCCGGCCCAGGACGGAACGTTCGTTCGCCCCAAAACGTTCGTTGGCCCCAGAACGCTCGTTCGCCCCAGAACGTTCGTTGGCCCCAAAACTTTGCGCCAATCAAACCCACACAAGGTCAAAAGTATATAATTTGTTTCAAATGTTCAAATTACTTGAAGTCATGTGGCACATTTAGGGTTTACGAACGAAGTGACATTAATCATTGTTAACGAACTTATTCATTTCAGCAGCGGGAATGAGGCCAGCAGTGGGCGGAATGTTTCAGGGTCGCACTGTTGCACATAAATAGTTTAGCCCCTACATAATATATACTGTTTTTGTTTTTGCGTTGTTTGCTATAAATACTTTTTACTAATGTATATCACATCAAGAATGTGACATTGAATACAGTACATGCGCAATCATTATTATGATTGAGAGAGGGTAATGTTCGCTAGAGTTGTGTCACATCTATTTGGTCAAGGGGACCCGTTGCTGAAGAAAGACTTGCAATCGATTTTAAAGTTGCAATTAATTACTGCGAGTTACTGATGATCATATGCGTACTAGAGCCAATTAGATTATGCGAATTTAGTCACGTGATCTTACTCGCAATTTCATCGCAACTTCACACTCGATTGCATGTCGTTCTGCAATGGCGCATAATATGTCTCATTCCTGCTGTTTGTCTTCTTACATCATGATGCCTAAAACTTCTATTGTCACCAACCCCAAACACAACCATAAAAGAACTCCTTACCATAATCATAATCCCAACCTCTCACCGTAAATAATATTTTCTGACTTACGACCGATGGTAACTTACAAGATTGTATCTCTTCCTGAAACGGGGCCCTGGTCTGTTGGTAGCATGGTACGGTCGGTTATTGCCCCCATTTTCTGGAATGCGTCTACCCCCCCCCCCCCCCCCCGTACCCATGTCATGTCATGGACGATTCGCGACCTCAATCATGTTAATTACTTGTTTTAGGTGGATATAACCAGTAATTAAAACAAAATGTTCCCAACAACATGTTTTGCCCAGGTAGGCAATTTGCGTTTCGTTATTTGGTGCATGTTTATGTAGCCAGTAATCATAAAGCCATGAGAGAATGATGTAACATATTTAATTAATATTTACCATGGTTACTCAATGGATGATACCATAATAATCCGATGATGTCCATGATTTTATACATTGATCATACTACGTCACTTTTTCATTCTCCTCTTCATTCTATTCCTGCTCATCGTCGACATCATCTCCTTCATCCTCTTCCGCCTCTTTTTCTTTATCATTATCATTATCATCATCATCATCACAATCATCCACATTAACACAATCATCCTCATTATCCTCATCAACCTCATAATCATCATTATCAACGTCATCATCATCATCATCATCATTATCAACATCATCATCATCATAATCATCAACCTCATAATAATCATCATTATCAACATCATCATCCTCATCTTAATCCTCATGCTCATCATCATCATCATCATCATCATCATCATTATCATAATCATCATCGTCAGCATCGCCATTACTTACACCCCTTCCTCCGTCTCTTTGTCTTTATCCTCATCATCAGTATCAACATGTAACTACTTTGCTTTATTTGATGACCACAGTTAATAGTGACCCGGCGGATTACATTTCCATAAGGTGAAATCAATCATGTCAATAACACCCATTTTTCAATTTCATAAATATGTTTTTAAGCCCGAGGAATTACAAATAGGTCATTAAGAGTGACTGACAAGTTAGAAACTTTGTTTTTCCTGGCTTCACTTTTCCTCTGATGGACGGAGTCGGAAGGTGAGATTGTGATAAATACCTCAAGTCGCACATCCCGTGTCCAAAATGTGCCGATAACCTGGGCAATTTCGTGACAAAGTGTGTTTATCTATCTAAATAACTGTCCCACCTGTAAGATATTGTGTCCACGTGAAAAATTCATCTGTGATATCCCGACCGACCTTTCAAGTCTACATCGATCATTTGGTTTGTTTTGTTTTAATGCAAAGTTGCCCGTATTTTACAGGTGGTTTTATATAGTGTTTTCAATAGTATTATTGGTCAAATCATACTATAAATGCTGCATTATGTTTTACAAATTAGTGCATAATACAATTAAATGTTTGTTTGTTTGTTTGTTTATTTTTATTTCCACTTTTTCATAATACAAAGAAACAAAAATATATCAAACAAATACATATAAAGAGTCACATGAAGGTTTAACAAAATTTGTTTCGCATTAAGATACAAGCAAAAACAAATATATATATATATATCCATCGTAAAATTAATATGCATAATATAAAATAGAAAAAAGGGGAATAATGGATAACTTATTTAATGCTTGGTAAGTTAAACAAAGGAAGATGCACACGACTTGATCATTATCATTATATGTTCGTATCTACCGTACTAACCCCACATCACCCCTAAACCACATAAGGGGTCCATCTGATTATCTTCAAACGTTCCAAGGGATAATTACAGTATATTGGTTACATGCTCTTGATTGTTATGTTTAAAGACCTGTCACGTAAACGAGGGCTCCCCTCCGTCTTTGCAACATTTCTAGGTCATGTCAACAATAATTACATTGCAATCAAACATGATTTAATTAGTAGGCATGGTTAAACAATGATATGGTACTGACCATTAATTGCATACAACGTCGTAGCCTGTTTGGAGGCTGGTGGCATTTTTTTTGTAGGTGACTTTCTGTCACGCTTAACATGATCAACTTTTGCATTCACATTAAGATGCCAATCAAACGTTTTACAACCATACTGATTTATATTATTGATCTCATAATCAGTCGAAGAAAGTGAAAAGACCGATACAAATTTGAAAACACGTTTCCGAAAAAAAATAATTGTTAATACTTTGCGGGGGTTAATGAAAACTCCATCGGTATGCGACCAACACCAAGGCTAATATTATTGAGGTATTTTGCCGTGGTCATGGTGGTGGTGATCGAACGGTCTATTAAAGGACACTCAGCATGGTTAGTAAACACGAATCTCCGCGAGAGTCTGAACATAAACGAAAACACGTTCTTTTGTTATAAAACATTAGTATCAGTATCTTATTTCGGAATTTAGAGAGATAGTCTATAGTTGATGGTGAGATAGATACCTATATATTCTAGTACTATTTGAAATAGTAATAAGATAGTATTTGCGTAACGTAACCTACTTCGTTACCTACTTACTCTGGGAGGCCACATGTATCATTATATTGATTGGTAAACTATAGAAGACATCGCCTTGAGCCAAGTTGTACATAATTACGAGAATTGGCGTATCATTTTCGATGATGTATGTATATTTTTTTTAATTGAATTAAATTGAATAAAGGTTTTATTGAAAATGACATATTCGCAGCCGAGGCTGAATTACATAGTCATGTACAAGGTAAAACATAATTATAGTTAAAATACATCAAAATGTAATAATATAACAAATTAGTTTAACATGTCAAACAAACTAAATATTACATTAATCCAAAAGGATATAAACAGTATAAAACAGAAGATAACATGCAAATTAAGCTATGAATAATAATCATTTAAAAAGCCTACCAATGCATGCTGTATAATGTCTTCAAAAACTTGTATACAAATGTGTTACCTCATTAGCTTAATATCTTCCCATTGTATGGTGAACAAATGACACACAACACTAATTATAATCATGATATAAACAGATAAATGAAACAGCCTCCCACATAAAATCATTTATACAGCCGATTGATAAAGTCTTCTGTCATGAATAACATTGTCACACAAAAATGTATTCAAAGAGCTTTCTTCCAAAAGGCACTAGAGATATCGAATTTGTTTAAACTGTCGAGGAAAACAGTGTTCTTTTGCCCAACTTTGTAGACATGCATATATGGGAATATGGACATTGCACTTTCTACTTCGATTTTGAGTGAGGAATTTGTCGTAAATATAAACATTTGGATTCCTAGATACCTGCGTAGCTTGTAAAATGTAGATAAATAATTATCGTCAGGTCAATTTGTATGGAAAGTGGATTTAACGACTTCTGGAACTAAAGCTTTCGTTTTACACTTTGTTTTATGGCACTGAAATGTCACAATACTGCATGTTTTAGGACAGTGCTTATAATGCTGATTCTCGACACATATTGCTTGCCATAGAGTATGGACACCCAGCTAGACCGACCATGCTTTTAATATATGATGTTAATATCTAAGATAGCGTGAAATATAGTATTTACAAATAAAAACAAAATGGGGTCGTTTCTTTTACATACAAAATGAGAACAGTCATGTAGCTCTTCTCATTTACACGCAGTATCAATATCAGTCTGAATAATACGTAACAGACCGCAATGATTGCCAAGGTAAATTAACCGACGCCATGTCGTTTTCCCAGAAGACTGTCAAGACACTGATGATAATTTGCATCGAGCTCGATGAGTTTTTCAAAAATTAAATTAGAGGGATTATAACACTTTCATCGTGGTGTTAATTTGCTATCTCTTGTTTTGTGTAATTTACTTTACCAGCCACCAGTCAGAAGCGTCCCATTCATAGAAGGGTGAATTACTCCCTCGCTCCTCAGGCTCCTCTGCACCTGACTACACCCCCTCCTTCCCCTCTCACACCTCTCTTCTTTACACCCCTCAATTTGGGGCGACTAACTTGGTTAGATATTGTGAAGTTCAAATATATTATCTCCCCGGGACTATCCCGGTACAAAGCACGCAGTGATGAGTTTTGATTGAATTACAGGGATTATACCACATTTGCATCATTGTGTTAATTTGGTATTTCTCGCTTTTTGTCATTTTACTTAACTAGCCTCACTGGAAAGCATCTCAGTCAGATAACGGTAAATTACTCTCTCGCTCCCTAAGCTAATTTGCATCTCACAATTGCCCCTTCCTATCCCCCTCTCACCTCCCTTATATACCCCTCAATATGGAACAACCAATTCTGACCCCCCTATAAGGTGATGATCCGTGATGTGTTCGCTCAAGGACAAAATCCATTATGTCTTTCTCACCTCGTCCCTTGTTCCGCCGACCATTTTCTCCCCTCGTCCCGGGCGTCCGTCCCTCATCCTGGCCGGGCCCATCAAATTTCACAGATTCATATTTTCATTTTCCAACCGCGAGCCGAGTTGCGATGAGATGAAAGCAAATTGAGGATGCTATACTGTGTGTTATTATTTTGAGAGAACGGGCGACACTTTCACAATTCCGCATCGCTGGCATTATCACTGTCATCCCTCTCAACAAAATTGAAACTTGTGTGAATTTTTTGTTTGTTTCGGTGTCTTCATGTCTTACTTAATTTTCCATATAACGAATTGAGTGCATTCTCATCTTGGATTGAAGTAGTTTATGCTTGGTTAAATTGCAGATTTTTATACGACACCTCCCAAAATATCTCACCTTTATACTATAACACTTCTAAAAACCGCATACGATATTAAAACCATGCCATGCGTAACCAAACGGCCAAATTGAAAGTGATAAAACGAGATTTCATTGTACTGTTGGAAATCAATTGCGCCTCAGCACACCTTCAATGGCAGCAATAATTTATCAGATAAAATGATTAGATTAAAAGGTGGCACATGTAGTGTGTCATCTTTTGTTTTTGTACAATTTTGACATTATTCGATAAAAAAACAGCGTCCCTTTGTTTTGGGCAATATGACGCGTCAACAAACGTCTCATTTAATTATTTCGTGTAATCTTGAAAGGAAACTCCATGACCAAATCAATATTTTCTTTTTATTGGGGCCTCGGATAAAGCTGATGCTTCATAGAGGTCCCGGCTTTAATTTGTATAGTACATTTTATTCTGTGATATTTTGTATTTTACTGTTTTTGCCGAATAAATTCAATTCAATATACGTCAGAGGATAATACAGTTATATTTGTGTGGTCCCTGTTATTGGGTGTAAAGAGATTACATCTTAGAGCAAAGAAAGATAACAAATTTATAGTGTGTTTTGAATTTTGTGGAAATTATACATGGATGATTTTTTGCCTATAGATGCAAAGAAAGAGTAGACGAATAAAAATTTTCGGTGCAAATACACAATGCAAACCACTATGGGATAATTATCTGAAACGAAGTTATGTTCATAAATAAATAAATGTAAAAGTGATAAAGGGTATATACAAAAACCGTTTGTGCTTTGCAAAAAAAGTATATCTTCTTCGGGTTAATCTGCCTCCATCAATCCTGAAGCTTCTTGCAGATATGAATCTTGCAGAAATGGCGGAGCATATATACACGATTTACAATCCTGATATATATGTGCGCTTCAAGAAAATAAATAAAGGATATTTTGGGGTATATCTCTTGATAAATTCTATGTAATATCTTAGAGTGGTTGGCTATCGGGGGTCTTGCATGCTGCGCACAGACTGCGGCTCACCAGCATCCTGAGCCCGGAGCCACCCCGAGGTTCCGGCGGCGAACGCCATAATGCGGTGGTGGTTTAACAGCTGTCGGTCTTACTGCGAGCACGTATGCTTGGGGTTTAGAGGCAACACGCACTTGGCCAACAAAAATATTTCAACGATGACTATTATATGGAAACAGAACGTAATTTTCAATATCATCGTGACAAATGCTACAAACAAGATCATAATCCATAATATTATTAACATCTACTGACTAAAAAGAGGAATGAGAAATATTTGTTTTCATAATTGGGGGTACGAGGAAACAGTCATTCAATAATGACAACAAAACATCAGGAAATACATAAATATTTTTAAAAATCAGTTTTTCTAGTTATTCTTAATCTATTGTTTTGTATTAATCAACATGGTTAATTGACCATTATCATTGTGGTTATATACATGTATGTATGCCTCATTGTTCTGTCTTTTTATGTGCTTTTGTTTGTGTAGTTTAATGGTGTCGCAAGTCAGTAATGACCCATTTAAATGATTATGATGTCTATAACTTATATCACTCTTAAGCTACTTTTGTTTCAAGATTGGCGACTGTTCAAATAACAAATTTGTATCTCTGTGCATTATTATGAACCTTTTAGGAGGTGACCAGCAGCCGAAACGAGCCCGTCTCGAGATTATCCGCGCCCCAAACAGCCCGTCCTCCGAGCAGCCAGCGGATGCCCTAAGCCCGACAGGCCTTCCAGGATCCGGACCTCAGGATCACCTGGAGCACCACGAAAGGGCGTCCCCCGATGCCGCCCGAAGTCCACGCAGCGTCATCAGCCCCGGTACCATGTCCCCAACCAAATCCCTCTCGCCCGCCGCTTCGTCACCCCGGATGGAGTCGGTCGAGTCAGCCGAAGCCGTTCGGCCAGGGTTCGGCATCCCTTCGGGTGCGTTCACAGGCCACGAGGTTGACCCGAGGGACGATCCGAGGCACGCCGAGCTCCAGAGTATGCAGCACCACCTTCATCTCCACCAGCAGCAGCACGCGTCTTCTGCCGTGTCTACCATGTCTACAGCGTCAGCTGCTGCGGCGGCTCTGGCGTCCAGCGTCGGTGGTCAGCCAGGACAGGGCGGAAAGGGACAGCGACCACCGATTGAAGTCCTATGTCGGTTGTTCCCGACGCAGAAGCGAGCCGTACTCGAGCTGATGCTGCAGGGCTGCGAGGGGGACGTCGTGCAAGCGATCGAGCAGCTGCTCAACTGCCAGCGGGAAGGCTCGACGATGACGAGCGCACCTTCGACGACCAAGACGGACTCTATCAGCCACCCGTCATCGACCAGCATTTCGATGCCGAGCGCTGCTGAGCCACCATGCATCGCGCATCGGCCGTATCTCTCCACCACGCCTGTCGCAGCGACGGCCGGACTCAAATCGGCCTTCTCCCCACTGACTGTCTCCCACGAAAAGACGCCAGCTCTGCCTCACCCGCCGGTCACCCACGCGGGGCTCCCGCCCATGAGGCTGGCGTACCCTCCTTACACCCGCGGCATCACATTCTGGAACCCCTACACGTCGGCCATGATTCCAGCGGCCTTCGGGGTCCAGCAGCCCTCGGAGTGCCTCGGCTTCAACCATGTCAACAGCCTGATGGGTGCGCCCAGGAAAGAGAGCATCCGACCCAATGGCGCGTACGGGGGAGCAAGTCCATGGTGAGTGGAATCAAACTATATACAATTATATCGCTATACGTTTACAAAACCTTGGTTGCTTCCAAAGTATATAATGTCATCACCAGCTTGACTATCACAGCTACGATCACCACTGCTGTACAAATTAGCACATCAATGATTCATCGTCGCCATCATCATCATCATCATCACCATCAGCATCATCACCATCATTATCATCATCCTCGTCATTATCCTCATCATCATCCTCCTCATCATAATCATCATCATCATCACAATTTGTTCAAGAGCATACGTATCACTACTTTACTTTGAAATCACAGTCAATATTGACCCACCGGATCATCATGAGCATCATCATTGCAATCACCATCACAATTCATTCAACATTGCTATGGATATCAATTAATTATCAATTTACTCTCTTGTGGTACAACAAATTTATAAGTGATCCAAATTGTTATAGGGTCAGTTTATTATAACATATTGATACGATTACATTATCTCGTATAACACCAAAAGAGCGAACTATATAATCTCAACAGAATATTTCAAATAACTACATACTGTACACATGATATAAGACTATTTGGATTTCATTCAAATCAAGGGGTGAAAACGAAAGATAATGATAACCTCAAATGTAATAGCGAAACTCATCATCCTTCACTGTCATGTTTGATGACAACATTCTCCACCCAAAGTTTGCTCTTTAGACTCTTTAAACGAAATAGACATATTCATCATTCTATTAGATGTTGGGTAATTTGATATACTGTAATTTCATTTGATACGAGATGATTTTGTGAAGGCCTATTAGATCACAAATTACAAGGTAAAATATGCAATACAATTAAACATCGTTACGCGAATTAACCCGCCCCAAACAAGTTTTTATTTTGTTACGACATTGATTCTTCATAATAATACCACATATCATTCGCGAAGGGGTTAACATTTTAATGAAACACAATTTATATATCCAGTTGTAGGTAATTATATTAAAAAAAACACTTTTATACGGTAACAAAGATTTTATTGAATAATCATTTTTTAACGTGAAAGAACACAAATAAGTCATAATAAATTGTGTGCAAAACGACTTGTTCGTTCATTTGGTCATTGTAGAAAACATGGCGTTGAGGTTATAATTATTTAAAATTTCAAATTGAATCATTAGAATTTGAGGGAAACTCCCTCTTTCCCCCCGTAACCTTGAGGGCAGCAAATTAAATACACGTTAAATTATATTCATTACAGTACAGTTTACAGTACCGATTTTTTTTCCATAATATAATCAAAAAGAAAAAGAAGACATAAAAAGGAGCAAGTTTAAAACGAAGATGAGTTTCGAGCTGGAAAAGAGGCCGCTAAGGAATATCGATGTGACATCGGGAAGTGTGTATAAATAAATTTCACGCATTTGTGAATCTCCAACAAATCGAGAAAACAGAATATAGGCAAAATGTGTGCGTAATTTAATAATTGCCATGAGTTATCGAATTGAATTGATGTTTAACGTTGCCAAACTCGAACGATAAATAATTGATTGATTATTGCGCGGACTTGACTTCGGTCCCACTAACTCGATTTGATGTATGTAATTGTGGAGGAATGTATATAGCTGCACAGCTCTGAATGAGGATGGTTTTGTAATTGCATGTTCGGTTGCCTAAAACGGGCTGCATCTTTGATCTAATCAAACTCCCTTCCATGATTCTGTTCTCGGTTGATCAAGAAGTGTTGTTTGTATCGTAAAATGCGAGTCACAATGATGTGTGATTAACACAAAATGAACACAAAATACAAAATCGAATAACAAGATGGCCTCTGCAAATACCAATCCCAATAATATGTCTGATTTATTCAATCAGCATTTTATTGACATTTGATGCAATAAATATTTAACCATTTAGTTGATATTGTAGGTTTGATAAATTGATTGAATGATGAGCCCATGTTACGAGAAATAGGCCATTTCCCTTCGCTCTGGGAGGCCCGAGAAATTTATCGAATGCTCGCTGTCCCCGTCAACAATTTTATCTGTGTACTGTTAATAATCAAATTTCAGGTTTGAGCAATCTTATAGCGAACTCTTGCACGGTTCGTTTGACCAATATAATCTTGTATCAAACAAACTAACTTTGAAGTCTGAATACCTGTCATTTCACTTTCTTCTGTAGATTGCTCATAATAATTTTGTTTAGCATCTGTCCAGATAGAACGGATGTATAGTCTAAACCAAAATTAATAAATATTGCATTCATATTGACACGAAATTGACCCCTTGTTATCACTTTTATAATTATGATCATTTGAAAACGTAATTTTCTCAATTTCTTTTGCTCAAATTAATGACAAACTATGACAAACATGTATAGCCGTGTTTACAGTCACAATGTTAAAGAATGTGTTCAAAGTTGTATATTATTTCGGTAGCACTCAAAAGTCTCTAAAAAACTAAATGTTATTCTAATCATATATTTCAACTTTTTCTTATTTTACAACTTGCAGATTCATAACGGAGAATTTCGTTCATCCTCCACCACCAGCGCAATCTTCCCTCGTCATAATTTCATGACCAAGACCGACCGAAGTTAAGGTGCACTGTGGCGAGTCAGTGTTAAAGGGCCAGGGAAAGGGAATAGACAAGCTACCAGCTACGACACACGACACTGGTCACGTGATGCAGTTCTACGACACGAATACGCATGCGTGGTAAAATCCTCACACGCGCCGAAGAGTTTAAGGACAAAAGCGGCTGGAGTTGACGCGCTTACAAGTATGATTGGACCGTATGACTAAAAAACGATTTGACAGAAACGTTTATCATGTTGATAGAGCCTGTATTATCACATAACGTGGCTAAATATACAATGAAGACCCGAATATCTATTCTTTGCCAACGATAGGAGTAAGACAGGACTCGTTACCAGCATCGTTATCGAGAAAGTGTTTTTTGGACAATTTATGTTCGCGCTTTCTCTCGCCAATTCGCATGGAACCGTTACACAACTCTATATGGGAACCACAGATCAAGATTAATACGAAGTAAAAATCTTGATTGTGACGAAGGAATGCCGGAGGATGGTACTTTGTATGTTCGCGAGTAGCACTTTCAGTGATTTTGCGATGCCAAATGTCATGAAAAAAGTACTAAATGTGTTTAAATATTAATTGAAATGACACATAAAGTTTGTGTATGTCACGCAGTACATGATGAAATCAGAATTTGTATGAAGAATTCAATAAACTTTGAAAAAGGTGGGATTTTTTTCTGGGCTTTTTTGTTTCTCGTGATAATCTTGATTTAAGAAAAAACTTTGTGATAGATGTAGGCATGGTGTTTATCTATATTTCTTCTTCAAAAAAAATATTTGAGCATGCATAACGCAAAGATGAACAGAACATAAATTATGTGATTGATATTGTAGCAATAACGTGAGAGAGCTGTATGTTTATGTCACGAATATGTTACTACATACAGTGTAGCCAAATATAATTTGGACACGCTGAAAATATGAAACTAACTATTTTGATAATTTTCAAAAAATGGTGTTATATTTTATCATGATTTCAACAAAGCAACATCTAATAAACACATACAATGAATGTTAAGCAGCTTTTTAACAAACATTTTCTTTAAAATTTGTTCTAGCATTAAAGTGATATTTTGTAAGATGTCCAAATAAGCTTTGGCTTCACTGTACATCACTGCTTTCATTGAAATATCGATATGTTTTGACATGTTGATTCACATCATTATCTAATTAATTTATATAGTACTACTTTCCATTTGTAAGGAAAACAACACTTTATCTTCCGACACGTGGGTGAGGCTGTAGCCACCGTGGTGATATAATTCAGTGCCAAAGTTTAAATACAAAACAGTGATCCATTAACTTTATAATTATGTTCCCTATAATTACTTTTTTGGCTGGGCTTCAATCATATTTTTTTTTCAATTTCAATTTATTATTGCTGCCTACATAACTTTACAAATGTTTTATAACAATTTGCACACAATATATATATTCATATTGGAAACAGAAAAGTATCCACATACCAATTGTATACCAATTCAAAATCCATGATTATGTAGACGTTTAAAAATCAAAACGCATGTCATATTTCTGTTACAAATACTAAACAAGATACTAATGGGAAACCTCCAAGTGATTTGGATGAAATTATACAAAGTTAAATAGATCTCTTTAAGACGCAATACAGATGTAGACTTTAATCTGATTGGTTCTTCGGTATTGTTTTAGTTCAATTTATAAAAAAAGTGGAATGTACCGCGCTTTAATCTGATTGGTTAATTGAGGTAATTTTAGACTTGTTATCTATTAAAATAGCTGAATGAACTTTCTATTAAAAAATAGAATGAGTTAATCAGTATTGATCCTTATTCAGCGAGACAAAATTTACAATCGATCGTAAAGGTTTATATTTCTTAAAAATGCTGAATTTTAATTCAATTCAAACTTCATTCAAGATTTTAAAAGGCAAACATACGATGAAAATATAAGTTGCAAATGAAAGTGTTTGGAAAAAAGGCAAAGCCTGGTAATAAGGATTCCAATGTATCAAAAAATACAAATGCAGATGATGTACTGATTTGTTACCAGTTACATAATATGAA
Source organism: Dendraster excentricus (assembly GCA_031471515.1). Lineage (NCBI taxonomy): Eukaryota > Metazoa > Echinodermata > Echinoidea > Clypeasteroida > Dendrasteridae > Dendraster > Dendraster excentricus. The sequence goes on along the minus strand of JAUELG010112032.1, from coordinate 490 downwards.
AGTATGAAAATAAATGTATTGTCATGAGCTTTTAACGAAAGAAGATGATTCACGCGTTTAACAGATGTCAAGTTAATTGTTTAAATTTAAACGTATGACTATGACTATTATCATTCTGCAAATTATTATGTATGTATTTCTGTTTAAAACTAAGATTTGAGATAGTATGTGAAAATGAAAATAACTATGTTGCACGAAGTAAATATTTCTTTCTGTATATAAATACGAATGCGTATATCGTTAACACTGTGAATTAGATATGAAATAAAAAATATGAAATATGAATATTTGTATATTAGTCATCCATTACTCTTATTGTGATTTCAATTCATTATTATTTTGTAGTTCAATAAGTGGTTAAAGATCGTGATGAAGATGAATATGATGATGGAGTCGTCAATGATGATGATCATAATGTAACCCCGGCCCCGAAGGTTAACTGAATATAGAATTAGCAGAGATAAGGAGAAATAATTAACAATTGGTCAGC
>JAUELG010111810.1:0-10509 GCA_031471515.1 Dendraster excentricus | reverse complement strand
ATATATTGTATTTATATAATTATTTTTTAAAACATGATACAGTGTACTTAGACAGAGATACCTGTTTGTGTGGAGTAAACGTCATGAGTCTACATTATTGTTAATAAGGGGTTTCTCAGACAGAGAGATGGAAAGAGAGAAAGTATGAATTAGACTAAGACAGATTAGCTAGAAAACGGAAATGTATGCGGTATGACCTAATTAACATTACCAAGATTTATGTTTTAAACAAAGATTTGTATTATGTGGTTTCACAGACAAGTGTCATAAATATCTCCATTATTCAACTACAAAATACTCACACTGAAACGGGACTGAAACGTTCATAAATTTGCAAGAAAAGGGGATTTGTGAAGCGAGAAAAGGGTATAGGCTTACAGAGTTGGCCAATTTGTAAGGTAACACTCGTTGTTTAAACCACATAATTCCAAACTTCTTGTGAGGTGACGGGAGAAAGGTAATGAGAAAAGGTGAGAGGTATGGTGGGCATTTAGTGTCAATAAACGTAATCGATCTCAATGATTTGTATCGATTGACGTGAGTAAAACACCCATCGATTCATAATATCATCATGGTAGTTTATGTCGAATATGAATAATTTTCTACACAACTTCATAAATGAATGTGTATTGTTACCTTATTTTTTCTTCAAAATTACCTTTATCATATTGTTTTTATGATTATGATCAATAGAGCAGTCATATGGTTAACTGGCCAATTAGAGTACAAGGATTTCGAAATGGAAAAGGTTTGATGTTAAATCGATCAATCGGTGTAATGTAGAACTTAAAAATGCGATACGATTGCGTAATAGCGGAACAATTATAAGTTGCATTCCCCCGCATTTTAACATTTAATGTCAGTCATATCGAAGTTTCATTTGTGCTGAAATCCACCTATTACATAATGTCATGTGTCTACTACGCTAATTCGTATCTCTGTAATATGATGAGAATTCGACTTGTATATAGTTAGTATTGATTGGTATCGACTAGTATATAACTGGAATCGATCAGGAGATATGAAAGTGTACGTATTCTACACTCTTGACATGCTAAATGACATTTAAAACATTAAGTTAGTACGTTCGTGGAAAAATACTGTCCAATACATGTAATCTCACTTGTATACAGTAGATGTTGCAATGCCTGGCAAACATCACACAAGCTTCCACGTAGCCAGAAATCATCATTGATCGGGTTTTCATACAAATTAGATACAGTAAGTTATTTAGCCGGGCAATCGAGAGTTGGTTAGTACTAATTGCTCGTCATACTTGAGGAGGGGGGAGAGATTGTTTGGAAAGGACGGCTCGTGGTTTGGGTGAACTAGATCAGTCGCTGGACCGTATCTCCCAGCCCCATGTCACGGGGAGCTAGCGGCGCGCTAGCCCGAGCCTCAAGGCCCCGCGTGAATCAACCAACATCCTATCATCCCTTCCAGCTGGCATTGTCACAAGTCGGGTTGAATTGTTTCATTAATTTCTTTAAATTCTAACTGTAGACTATATATGATTACACGTGCTTTTTATCTTCTCTTCTTTCAAAAGTATTGATTATATTTTACAAATAACCGTTTACCTAAAAGTTTTAATAATTACAATGTGTAAGTATTCAAAATGAAATGCAGCGATAGAAACTCTACTGTAAATTGTCTCTTTAAAATCCACGCATAAGTAATTAAGGTACAATCGTATTATTACATTCACTTTATCTTCTCTTTTTACAAAAAGGTAACAAAATGAAGCGATGAACGTGTTCATTTTAGTCATTTCATTTCATTTCATACAACTTATAATAATGAGACTTATGAGAAAAAAATCTTAAAATAAAGCGATGATAGTGTTTCTGTTAGTAACATGATTTCATGTAACTATTTTAATTGACAAATGTTGGATTTGTTCTTCTTTATTTTTGTATTATTTTGTCGTTTTTCTTTTATATTCCCTGTTTACAGTTTCATGAATAAATATTGCGAAATAAAGAGATAATGAAAGTGTACGGAGGGATATATATATTTTCAAACTTTCAATTGTGCATATTTATCCTGCAAGGTCTATAGTGAGTAGTCTTCTATCTGACATGTTTGATTGAAAGATTTATAGTGACACGTATATATAATCGCATATCGATCAATGTGCCAGTCAAATAAGTCAAGTGCAGATATACATAGTGTCGTCTGGTGACAAGGCTACAGACCTTGGACTTGATTATCCCTTCAAATGTATTGACGCAATCGAAGAAATATTGTCCTGGGCTTAATAGGTGGCGGAAGATGGGGGCAAAAACACCCTCTAATTTGAAGAAAAAAGGTTTATAAATACAAATATGCAGACAATTATGAGACAGTGCAGAAATTTACGACTGTCGTCCGGGGAGACTGGCGGGTGGCGATTTCTAGGACACCGTGTTCCAATCAACCCACCTTCCGCCGCCGGACTGACCGGCCTGGGACGGGGCACCCGCGATACTCAACTATGCAAAGAGAGGACAGAATTACTGAGCAGCGACAGAAAGAAATAGACAAAGTAAATGAGATAGTAAGGTCCATGATGAGAGTAAGTGACAGAACAAAAGGGGGAGAGGGGGTGCATGGGGATGCGTGACAGGTAGAATAAAAGGGACAGGAGAGGGAAAGAGAGATGAATATCCCGATTGTGCCTTGTTCATTTACCCCCTCTACACAAGTAGATGGGGGGGGGGGGGCGGCATCTAGAGACAGAGACCAAAATATTGTAGGGAAAGGATAAATTAAAATGAAGACGATCATAATAAATGTAACACAAAAGCAACAATTTAACACAACACATGTAACAAAATAATAAACAAGAGAACACATAACAGAAAGTGATAGAGAAAATTTATTTTGGTGATATTGAATACAATAGAGGTATGAGAAGAGAGGAGAGCGGGTGAGAGGGGGAGAGAGAGGGGATGAGTTGGGGGCAATGGAAAGAAAGAGAGTTCTTCAAAATATGCGATCATGATATATTACGGTGCAAGGAAACATTGCGTGATCACAAACATATTTTCTCTCACCGCAAAAAATTAAGAATATCTTGAACAAAAATATTTTAGTTTAATAATCGCTCTCTCCTTGTTGACGCAATGATATATCTCTCTTTTTGCGCTAGGGAAATAATTTCTGAGGCGATTTTCCGGGGGCATATAACCTTATTTTATCACTAACATAGCCAATTGTTCTGATACAAACCCTAGCAACAACCAAACGAAGATGTTTTTTATTGATCCTCCGGGAATTCAAATTGTATTGATTTCATTAAGCAAAATTTTGACACATCTGACCTTGTCTGTAAAATAGAATAAAATATTATAAAAATGATTGAATATCTTAAATAAATATATAATGAATAAAAACAAAATTATATGTTCTTTGCATGCAATACAAAATCCTGTAAAACTAACTTAAATGCATTTTTTACTAAATAAGGAGAAGACGAAGAAGTAGAAGAAGTAGAAGTCGAAGTCTATAATGTCCTATACACCGCGTATCAAAAAAATGTTACACTTATGAAACATTTTTCAAAATTACGTTTCAAAATATTTCGAAGATTTTTTCATGTCGATATATGCCCAATAGTCTTATCTATCAAATGCCACTAACAAAACAAATTTTCGTTCACGCTTGGGCGAACACTGACTGTTTTTGTAAAAAGTGTCAAAATTGACTTGCGCCAAATTGAAGGAAGAGGGAAATTATACCAGCAATCTGAATGAATAATCCCATTCAAAGGAATTGCTAATTACAAACATTTATGATTGTGCCATGATTACCAACGTACTAAGGGTTGTGTGGGTGTGGGGGGGGGGGGGGAGGGGTGATAGGTTCACCCCCCTTTTTACCATAAATGACGGTCTTTAACTGTTTTCGAGACAAAATGTAAATGGTCCCGATCATAATTTTTATGGTTCCAATCTCGAAAAGTACAAAACTGCGGTCTCCGCCTAAAATTGTTTCAATGACTGCCCCACTCTACCCCCACCCGCTTACAGAATTCCCAACCACTTGGTATTGGTCTCGGTTTTAAAAATGTGGACCTGACCTCATCTCGGTCTCACACATTTTGCAGACACTTGGTCTCGGCTTAGAAAATTTACCTCCCACCCTCATTCACTCCTGTGCTATTTTTTTCTTAAGAAACCCCTCTTCCTATTGAAAAATACCTGGTTACACCACTGTTTATGTCTAGAACTTGTATGGCAAAGAGCAATCTGTTTGAATGGGAGTACTTATTCGGCATCGGACTGCTGGTTAATCTTCCCTCTTCTTCAATTTGGCGCAAGTCATTTTTCACGTCCGAGCCGAGAGCAAGTAGCTGCATAATTTTCGAGACCGAGACCAAGATCAAGTGGTTAAGAATCCTGTAGGCCTGTGGGGATGGGGTTGGGGGAGGCATTGAACATTGTCAACACTTTCGAGGGTACGAGGCGGATACCACAGTTTTTCGCACTTTCCGAGGACGAGACCATGATGGTCAGTACCATTGACATTTGGTCTCGAGAACAGTTAGAGACAGCAATTTTATGGTAAAATAGGGGGGTTGAACCCCTCAACCCCAACCTGGTACGACTTTGATCATAACATAATTATGAATTCGTGTAAAATAGAATTTGTTTGAATGGAATTACTTATTCAGAATGCTGGTTTAATTTTCCCTCTTCCTTCAATTTGGCGCAAGTCAATTTTGACACTTTTTACAAAAACATTCAGTGAACAAAAATTTGTTTTGTTAGTGGCACTTGATAGATGAGACTATTGAGCATATATCGACATGAAAAAAATCTTCAAAATATTTTGAAATGTACTGTTGAGAATTTTTTTAAAATTGTAACATATTTTTTGATACGCTTTGTATATTATCAAATATTGACTACATCTGATGTTGAATACCTAACACTTTGTTTAGTTTGTTTCTAAAGTAGACGAACACAAAATGAGCGCCATTCATTTCAATATTTTTCTTTGTATTTGAAACCATCAGGCAGTAATCGTCCAAAAGAACAACGAAACAAATAAAAGAACTATATTCCCGCCATCTTGTTTGAATCAACGCCAGTGGCTCTACAGGACATGTCCCCAAGTCGTGGATCTTCGCCCCATCTAACAAAAAATACGCGTGATCGAATCAAGCTGATGTGCCTAAAGATGTATATAAAGCTTTTACGTATATCTGCAAATAAATATGACGCGCAAGAAAGTTGATGTATTTATGCGTGTGTGTGTGTGTGTGTGTGTATGTGTGTGTGTGTGTGTGTGTGTGTGTGTGTGTGTGTGTGTGTGTGTGTGTGTGTGTGTGTGCGTGTGTGTGTGTGTGTGTGTCAGCGTTTGTGCATGTTCATGAACCCTAGGGTCCATGGTATGCTCCTTTTTCATTAGTACAGGTGGTCCAGCGGTTGTATTTCGGGCAACGGAGCAGTAGGCTACGGATTCACGTCTCAAATGTTTCTAATTAACTGAAATATTGTACTGACCAACAACTTTTGACCTCTAGGCTTAACAATAATTTATTCCATTTTCAAGGAATAAGTGTTAATTGAAAGAACAGGTCTGTACATACCACTGGGAAATCATGTAGAATCGAAAGTGTTTTTTTTTCGACGTCTTCCAGTGTTGCAGAACGAAACATATGTATGAGTGAAAGTAGCTTGAAGCGAATCGATATAGATCTTCTTTGCCAAGCCTTTGATGACCAGCATAGATAAAACACATGAACACATGCACATGTTAAATAGAATATCAATCCGTATCATCTCCGTCACATGATTATGTTTCAAAAATGATAAGAAATACAGAAAGGCCGAGATATAGACCATAATCTGACACCTGAACCAATTTACAGTTATTGAAAAATATCAAACTGAACAAAAGTGATCGATACTGCTCCACATACAAATTGCAAGTTTATTTGTGAAATGAAAGTGAAATAAAGAGTTAGGATAGTTATACATTTAGACAAGAATGAAAAAGAAAGCAAGAGTAAAACCCGAAATGAAATTATTTAACACTATCAGACTATGGTGACTTAATCAAACAAAATCATGGTGACTTGATAAACGAAGGTACTATGGTAACATTTAAATTTTTGTTGTGCAGTTCGCACATATCTAAACTATCCAATATGCTATATCCATTTATCCATGTTATTCGACAGATATAGTGGTTATTTTGTTAAAGTCGGGCGGACAAGGCAGTAGAGGGCTACGCGTGAGTTAGCGCGTTCGCGCGGGAGGTCCATTGACATCAGTGTAATAGCATTTAGCGACACGTTCGTTTTAACCTAGTTCCGAACACACGAATGTAACATATCCGAAGATTCCGCCGTATCACGAGACGAGAGTCGAAGTTCGGGCCTACTACAGCGATACATGCACACGTACTTTATTACTACAACACTAAACCGGTCTCCGCCATTCGTTCGATGTTCCACACACACACGTCGCCCTATATTGGCCTTGTCCGCCCTACTTTAAAATACAGCTATATTTGCAAGTCATCATATCATGTTCTATTTTGACCAACGAAACATTACTGATCGTGTCACCTATGAAGCGTTATTTGAGTTAGGCCTATACACGACACTCATATCGTTATGTTATTGAAATTGTATAATAAATTTATTGGGGATGATTTAGACACCGGCTATCACTTAGCGTTCCATAGATAAACATTGCATGTGTCGCGTTCCATAAATAAACTTTGTAAGCTGCAAGATACAATCCGCGATAATTTACGCGCGCGGAACTAAATTTTGTTTTAAATCAAAGAGTCATATTTTTATTTATGGTTTTCATTTTTGTGATAATCTATTCGCGTTACGTCGGTTTTGGTAGTAAATCTTGAGAGATTGAGCCTAGTTAGTCTATGTTTTTTTAATTAAAGACAATTGTGGGGGTATATTTTCTTTATTCCTGTCATCTGGCCATAAAGAGGACAGGATATTGGATGATTGTTGAACTCACACCCACAGGTAACAAAATTAACGCGTTGTAGAAAATCTATTTTGGAAAATTAGGGCAATCTTTTGACGTGTTTCTATAAATCAAATTGGAATAAGGGGTAATGTTGATTGTAGTAGACATACGTGATCGAATGACCCTGGGATAATTTGTCGCTCCTCTGTAAATCAAAAATTTGCAGGTATCTTGTTAAAGATTAGAACCAATACTGACCCCGAATTGTCTTCATGTGTCTTCCCTTCTCGAACCTTGTTCATGATAATTCCCAGTGAACTTCGTTAAGTTCAGAAGGTGTAAATCTAGATGTGTGCCGCTAATCCCTCTGCTCCTGCATGCGTGTTAAAATCGACGCCAAATTAAAATAAACTAGCAGATGTCTCAAAAACAAGCATCCGTCACGGAATCCAATCCCACCCCCTTTTCTCCTACACTGATTTAGGTTAGGAGATCACTGACTCAATTGATTAATATTTAGTACAAAATGTTTAAAAACGGGAATCGCGTTTAATAGCGATTTTGCGCGAATTTCGCGTCAAACGCAGACGCAGGACGCGAGGCCGCATCAGCGCGCGCCAGTGGCGGATGTGCACGTTCCATCGCTCCAGATGTCGCGTTGCCAATTCGCTCCTCGATCGGTGCCTCGATCCTTTCCGTGCCTTTTCCCTGCCAGGTTCCATTTGGGTTTGATATCCCGTGATGGGAATCGGGAGAAAGAGCCGGTGGCGTATCCTCCACACACACATACACAGGTCGTGTCTGGCTCTAACCCAGCCCTTTCCTCCTCTCGTTCTAGTTGGTACCGCCGAGACCCGGGGAGATGTCAGGTAACTCGGTAGCCAGTTGGGATGGGGGCGCTCACGGCAATATGAGTGTCTCAGGAGTTTCAACTAGGAGTATTAAGGGTAACCTGTGTTATGTAATTCGTTATACCTCAGAGGGCAATAAAATGAGGGGTTACTCCTGCCCATAAGGGTGCAGCCAAAGAAACATTAGGTATGATATTAAAGGGTAATATATCGAAAGGTGAAGTGGAGACAAACCTATCCTATGTTGTTGTTTATTTAATTTTCGTTAAGCAATTAGTATATGTTATCCTCACGGGGAAGAGAGGACAGTAAGGCGACTTTTTTAACAGGGGTAAACGGTGCTATACGGGTGCTATATGAGTGAATAATGGATGACAAGGAAACACATAGATGCCAACGATAGCGTAGCCAGGGGTGCGACGGTGAGTACGGAGACGGTCACAACAGATTTAAACCCTCCGTCCCCCTGCCCCCGTCGCGGTTGCGAGTCAGGGAACCCCCCATATCCCTGGTCGGAGTAAGGGCCCTTTACCAAACACCATCTCAACTTTCAATCCTTCATCTGTCTTATCCAACCCTAATTTCACATCCAAAACCTTGATTAACGCTAATCTCAAACCTTTTCTTTTCTTACCTTGCTAGGGAACGAAATAGGAGTAAACAAAAATGGATGTAGTTCAAGAAGAGGCAAGTTACCGAACAACATAAACATGATGGCAGAGGGGCAAGGGATGCCCTCATACCTTCTATTCGTCGCTACTTCATTGGGTAAAACATCAAAACAAGAAAGTGTAAAAGTGGAACAAGTTGATGGCAACCGTGCTTGACACCGAAACCTCATGTCTTCTTCTTTTTGTCCTTGATCACACACCTTTGCGGTTTCAACCTGCCAATACCCGTCTCCCCTTTTTCGCGCTCGTTCCAGAAAAGAAAGAAGGAGAAAATTGGCTATCAGCTGTCAAATCAGCTGATTGGTTTTGATGCGTGAATAGTGTGTAAACTCTGAAGTAAAAACATAAAAGCGAAGTGCCTGGTTTATTTTAGTATTTTTTTAGTTGTTAAGTCACGTGTGTATCATAGCCTAAATCGAATCACGTGATCCACTCGTTACATTTGATACGGACCTGAAGCAGAAGCTCATTGACAGACAAGATAGTCTGGGCCGTCTTCAGACCTCGAATCCGATGTTAGTGCGGATGGTGGGGCATGGTGAACCGGAAGTTAATGTGTGAGGGGGTCTTTCCCTGATTGACATCGGTGTGGTTTCTAGAACCTGATGGCAGTCAGTGCGTCTTTAAACCAGAATGCTTACCTGACGCACGCAAGACTGAAGGCCTTGGACCAAAGGTGCGTTTTTATACCACGATGCTTACCTGACGTACGCAAGACTGAAGGCCTGGGATCGAGGTGTGTTTTTATACCAGGATGCTTACCTGACGTACGCAAGACTAAAGGCCTTGGACCAAAGGTGCGTTTTTATACCAGAGTGCTTACCTGACGTACGCGAGATTGAATGCCTGGGACCGAGATGAGTTATTATACCAGCGTGCTTAACTTCTATACCTGACGTACGCAATAATATATGTATGGGACCGAGGTGCGCCCCCAGCTTGCTTACCTGACGTACGCAAGACAGAAGGTCTGGAACCGAGGTCGTTGAATAAAGCTGTATTTCGAGGTGTTTGGGCGAAGAGGAGATGTGATAGATAATGTTCGCCGGGGGACGCTTGTTTTCATGGTCCCAATTAGCCCAAGTTTTGATACGGATGCGTCGCACTCTCACCCTCCTAATCTGGCGGGCTTCCGCTCCTCGTTCCCCCAGACACACATTAATGTCCTTCTTCTTCTTCTGCTAGCCCCAGGCGCTCTGTGCGCTCAGGCGCTAACCAAAAGAACATGTTGCTTGTTGTCACCCTGAAGAGCTCCAAGCTCAAGGTAGCGTGCCTTTGACCCCCCCCCCCCCCTCTCCCTCCATCTACCCCACCCTTAAAACCCCTCTTGACATTGCGACCTTCTGAATGCTATAGACAGGGCTGTCATTTGGCCCCTCTCCATTATACATGTATGAGGTAATTTATTTATGTATTTGTTTTATTTATTTTATACTGCAGGGTAGGCCTGTTCAGTTATGCAAAACTGCTTTACAAAGGCGCCCTGCAGTTAAACTTTCATGTTGGCATACAACAGAAAATAAACATATATACAATACATTATGACAATTCAAAACGAACATAAAATATGGGGAGAGTGAACATGATTATACAGGCCTGGCATCATTAAATATATACACACAATTATATAGCATGTTAAGTATCCTATATCAGGAACCTGATATGCATATAATGTATATAAACTCGTTTCAGTGACATCGATAAGTACGAGGGGAGGCTGAAAAGTTCATAGCACAACATAGAAAGAATTTAGATATGAAGCCCATATCTGGTCCATAAAAGCTTTCACATTTTGTAAGTCTACCCACCAAATTTCTTGGTCATAGCAATCACTATCCCTATTTCACAGGTTCCTGAACTTTGTTTGTAAGGTGTTCATGAAAAATAGAAAAACCTGAATATTGAGCTATCCTTAAGTATCGCAAAATGCCAAGAGAAAACTTGGCACTCTCTGATGCTAGCTCAACCGATTTCTTTAAACGATTTGTGACTGTGGATGAGACTTTGGTTCATCACTCTTAACCTGAGACCCCAAAACAGCTAGCACAATGGAAG
>JAUELG010111366.1:0-10511 GCA_031471515.1 Dendraster excentricus | reverse complement strand
ACTACTACTACTACTACTACTACTACTACTACTACTACTACTACCACTAGTACTTATACTACCACTTATACTACTACAAACAAAGTCAACGAAGACGTATTATGCGAATGAGAATGATGTATATTATTCGTGGTAGAAAATTAGATGGGCGCTGTAGGTCGCGGTTTTTACTTCATTATAATCATGTTTAAAGTGAAGGTGCTAGACAAGTTATCTTGCATTCTTACTAAATAATCTCCAATTGGTATTTATACATATATAAATTAATTTCGGAAATAAACACAAACAAGTAAATTGTAAATAAGTGGGAATTCGGCATCACATAAAGATAATAGCAGGCCCGATCCGACCTACAAGAATGTACATGTACTATTTAGCTGAAAATCTACTGTTAACCTCTTTTTCTCACCCGACACAATAGTGTATTCAGGTCGAGATCATTAAAAAAAAACAGTTTCCAAGAAAGAATACTTCAGAAAATCTGTTTTGGGATATAATTACGTTCCAACGGTTTCCCGTATTGTTAGAAATGTACATAGAAAGTCGGGATTTATCAATCTACCGCCAATAAAGGATAACATGATTGCAAACAAAATAAGTTAAGTCTGTACTATTACATCAATTATCTCTCGAAACACACGACACATTTGTGGACTTAAATCGGAAAAGCAATAAATCATTTTTTTTTTTTAAGTTTCAATTCCATGGCGTCAATAAAATATGAAAATGACATTAAATAACCAATTAAAACCAAACAGAATCAGACAAGGTTTTAAACATGTGCGCCTTTGTAATGATGATTAAGTTTAGTCGTGAGAGACGTGTACATTTTTTTTGGTTCTAAATGGAACTAGTAACCACATGTGCAAAGACGGACAATATGTTTTTAAAATGTGTATGTTTTTTGATAAGATTGTGATGTGTACAAATTCCATATAAAAGGGATAGTTGAGTATTGGTCAAACTTCACTTTAGTCTGTTAGTAACAAAAACGTGCACCATTACGAAATAAAGTAAACAAAAACTTCACCATGCTCGAAAAGTATACATAATTTCAAACGACTAAGTAAACCCCCCTATATCATTCAAAAAGAGCCGTTAAACGCAGGAGGGCGCTATTAAAGATAATTGGTTTTAGCCTTTGTTCATACAAACTTGTGCTTTGTTTTGATTCAATAGAAATATCAACGACTTTTTAAACACCAGTTCAAATTGTTTTCACAGCAGTCTTAGAGCATTTTTTACATTTTTTTAGAAAGTCTCAAATATTGCCAGGGAATTGCCGGTGAAAAACCCTTTGAACAAAATAATATTTATGAATATTCAAGCCGTTTGTGAACCGATTGTGATCAAATAAAATTTAATTCGTCATTCAAATTGCATGTTCTTCCGAATTTGACTGCCAGTTTTTCATTATCTCACGAAAAATTATCAATACCCCTTTAAATGAATAATTCAGTTCGGGAAATATGTTATTTAGGGGGTAACAACAAAAATACGTGCATAATGTGAAAGAGCACACAATTTAAAAATGAATACGGTCTAAACTTTCATCAACTTCGTAGCCATACCAGCCAATTTTAACAACTATTTTTTTGCAATTTTTTGAAAAGAGGAAGCATTTTTTTTTTTATTCGTAACGGTTGTTTCAAAATGAGCTAATATTTATTGGGCCCCACATTTATTACAAATGATTACATTAATGGATATTTCAGCATTTTGAGCATGGTGGAATTATAACTACCAGGTTTTAGTAACTAAAATTCCGTTTGACTAAAACTTTTCGCTTTCTACCAGAACTCAACTATCCCTTTAAATTAATATTTTATCCAAACAGAGCACATTCATATTTTACATTAAATATGGTTGAAACTTGAGGTATCTAGAGGTCGCTCTCTTGTGATAATGGCTGCTATATTTTACTGAAAGCATCCTTGTTTATACTTAACCGTATATCAACCCTCTTTATATCTTTAAATATCACACAACCATCATTGAATTAAGTGTGACGGTTAGTTGTTAATGATAACGTTTTAAGTCTTAGTTTCTGTTTGAATGCCATAAATTTGTATGTTATCCCTTTAAACGATCCCCCGGTATTTTAAAGATACAACATTTATATGATTTATATCAACCATTTTGTTTTAAAAACCCAGTTATATGATTTATGTACTTTACTATTATTCGTCGTTGTTTGATGTAATTACAATTCTGATTTATCTTGAGTTAATGATTATACAGGTTAATGATCCATCAAAAGTGATTGTAAATAATGTTATGTTGTAGTGCTGACAATGGGTGATTTTAAATATAGTGTTCAAGGCCCGTGTTAGTAAGGATTAAACACAAACATCGGATTTAACCACCATTTGTGTCAGGATGGTGCTGTACAGTGACATTGGGTGATTACAAATATGGTATTTAAGGCCTGTATTGGTGTTGTATAAACACTAATTTAGACACCAGCATTATACACCATACTTAAAGCCTCTGCAAGCAGAGCCGACTCGACCCGATGCGACTGGTTTTCATTCGGATCGGCTCAGTTTCCAGTGCCTCGCGCCTTGCATGTTGCCAGTCGAGAGACAGTCGGATGTCAGTTGGGGCAAATTCAACACGACAAATCGGATCCGACCGACCGACCGGGCCCAACACCCCGGGCCTGATTGAAACTAGTCGGATTGAGTCGAGTCGGTTCTGTCTGCACAGGGCTTTAGCTGCTAAGTTAGTCACATTACGTATTCCATCATTAAATGAGTTGAAGGGATAGTTGAGTTTAGGTAAACAAAGAAAGTACAGTTTGGGTAAAACTAAACTTTAGTGACCAAAACATGCACCATTGCATTACAATCTAATCATCATAAGTCTACCATGCTTGGAAGGAATTCAAAATTACAAACGACTAAGTAAAAAGCCATTTACAGCCGTTCAAACTCAAGATGGCGCTCTCTAAAAGCTCTTTGGTTTAAACCATTTGAAATGAAATATTGTGCATGTAAAGGTTCATAAAAATAATGATTATATAGAGAGATAATGAACCACTATTAATAAAAACTTATTTTGAACATTTTTTAAAAGAGGAAGCATTTAAAAAGAATTAAATTTGGTTCAAAATTATCTAATATTTTTGAGGGGTCCCACATTTATTACAAATGGTTAAGTTGATGAATATTTCAGCCATTTCTGAACCGATTTTGATCAAATAAAGTTTATTCTGTTACTAAAATCATACCTTTTAAAATGTTACACTCAGTTTTTCATTATCTCACGATCAAAATAATTATGTGTAGCACCCTCTCTACCAAAACTCAACTTTCCCTTTCAGCACTAATTTTGTAATGAATCTTCTAGATATAATTTATACACAAGCTGATCTCAAGCACGACAGACACATTAATGCCTATAGTACGTTGTTACGTTAAAAAATACATTTATGCTAACATTTTGTAATGATATTGTGCTAATCAAATATATTAAACACATGATCAAAAACTATAAAATCTTAGTAGATGAACCACTGCAAATTTACCAAAGTCACATTGATTGTATTTATAAATTATCTTCTTTTTTTAGCATTTTGATAATGTTGAGTCATCGATTAATTTCCCCTTAAAAATGTCAAATATTCTGACGCCCAGAACTGTCTTATTAACTTTAACAGTAAAGTGAAAGATAAATATAACAATACAACATTGATGTAGAAAGAGAATGACACATTATATGAAAAATAATATAAAAAACTAGAGTTATAGTCAGAGCTAGATGGGATGTACCTGAAACATTTCGTCCAGAGTCAAAGTCATTATACTGAATTGGACACACCCGGTGACGCCTATAAAGGGTGCCCCTACCCCCCCCCCAAAAAAAAAAAATATAATGATAATAATAAATAATAATAATAATAATAATAATAATAATAGTAATAATAATAATACAACAACAATAATAATAATAATAATTATAATAATAATAATAAATAAATAAATAAATGAATAAATAAATAAATATATAAATAATAAAACGGGGCACTTCTAAAAATATAGTTACAGCATGACTGTTATTGGTAGAGTTTTTCACTGGAAAAGACAGTCTGTCCAATGGACATAATCATTGTGCTACTATATTATGTTGGGAAGTGCCCCATTCTGTTTTTTTTTTTTTTTTGGGGGTGGTTGGGGGGGGGGGGGGGGGTGCCCCCCCCCCCCCCCCCCCACAGTGTAAAGAGCCCTAGCCCTAGACAGCAAATCAGTCTCTGGTCGGCACGCTTGTTCCACTCACTGAGACTTGGGGATTTCACAAACAGCTTAAGATAAAATTTATTCGAAGTTGGAATTCACTATTATGGAAGACTGTTTGTAGCCTTAGCATAAAACATATTCTAAAGCATAATTCTCGGAGTCTAAACTGTTTTGAATTTTTACATCAAAAACGTGGAAACTCTTTGATAAAAGAACAAGATGTTATTATGATTTATTTCAACTTTTTGTTTGACTTCTAAAAGAGCTTTTGAAACAATTTTGTTGACAAACTAATGGATTTGTATTCTTTTAAAGTCCAACTTAGAGTTAAGTACAACTTAGGATTTTTGTGTAACACCCCGCTGGTCTGGTTCCATTGAGTGAAATGATTGACCTTCTCCAAAAGAAAAAAAAACTACAGCATTATTCTAGAATCGGTTTTCTCTTTCATAAACTATACGAACATATCGATAGTCCTTATTGTTGTTATTTGTTGTTGTTGTTGTTGGTGTTGAGACATCACGAAAGTGATTTGGATAGTAACTGCATGGTCAGTAATAAAGACGAGGCAATAATGAATTGAATTCAAGTTAGATTTTGAGAAACCAAGACATTAAACATGTGATCTGGGCAACAAAAGGTTGCGGCACGGACATTTTCAGCGTCACAGACATTACACTTTTGTTCACCCAGAAATACCTCACAAAAACCGCTTCATTGTGCGTTAAATTGTTTTCATTATACATTTTGTATGTAATCGAACAATTCTGTGAAAAAATCTTACTTCGAATAGCATAGTGATTAAAATCGCGTTAAACAAAATGTTAAAAGTGTAAGCATTTTTGTTTTAATCATCGAATGAATTTTGGCCCAAATTTAGTACGACATCATAGTGATTTGGGTAGTAATTTTAACACAATATGATTAATTTAATTCAAGGCATCAACAATGCCGTTGCGGCACGGACAATACATTTTTAGCGTCACGGACATTACACTTTTGTCCACTTTCTCTGTACCTAGAAATAACCCACAAACCCGTTAAATCGTATGGTTTCATGGTACATTTGGTATGATACATCATGTATATAATAATCGAAATGTACAGTGATAAGCATAAAATTGTTACCGTAAATAATTTGCAATTACATATTAAAGGGATCTAGTAACTTTGTTGACACGTGCAAAAAGGGATGCATGGTTAATAAAATGTGTATTGATATGATATTTTGTCCAAAAAGAAATGTGTGAAAATTTTACGTTCTTTGGGTGTTATTTGGCCGAGAAACTAGCGAAAATGCAAAGTGATATTCAGTTACTAATTGCACTTACATTGTACACGGCTTAGTGATCGCGTAAATAACTTAGAGTTGGGCGGACAAGGCAAATAGAGGGCTACGTGTGCGCGTGGAACATCGCACGAATGGCTAGCGCTCGGATCAGACAGGTATAGTATTGTAGTACATAGTACGTATTGCTATAGTAGGCACAAACTTCGACACTCGTCTCGTATTACAGCGGAATCATCGAAAATGTGTATTCGGAACTAGGTTAGAACGAACTTGCCGATAAATGTTATAACACTGATGTCAATTGACCTCCCGCGCGAACGCACTCACGCACGCGAAGACCTCTATTTTGCCTTGCCCGCCCAACTTTAAAATCTAAACACTTGAATCGTAAATATCTTTTAAACAAAATTAAAATTTTAAAACCCAAAACCATGCCTTTTCTTTGATACTATGAATACAAATATATGTATGAAGCAATCACAAGAGATCCAAATACATTTTGAGAATATGGACAATACTAAGTTCGGCCCGGTATGGTATTATTTTTTTTATTTTCATCAAAATTGAGATTGGTATCTTAAAATGATACATGGATTTATAAGCTTAGAATAAAGGACGTACATTAAGGGGTAGTACAGTTTTGATAAGGCTGAACTTTGGTAACCAAAACCTGCATATCAACATTAAAAACTAGTAGTTATAACTCCACCATGCTCGAAAGGTATACACAAATAAAAAAAAAAAAACGACTAGGTAAAAAGCCTGTTATCATTCAAAAAGAGCTATTAAAACGCACAAGAGCGCTCTCTAAAAAGGCATTTGTTTCAACCATTTTTCATACAAGTATTTTTTTAATGTAAAGAATGCTTACACTTGTTTAAAAAATGTTCAAAAGCGTTTACATACCATACATCAACAAGACATCGCATGCCTAATTTCGTATGAAACATAGTTTGATACCAATGCCTTATTCGAGAGCGCCCTCTTGAGTTTTAATGGCTCGTTTTGAATGATAACAGACTTTTTACTTAGTCGTTCGTATTTTTGTATACCTTTCGAGTGTTATAAATATTAGTTTATAATGTTACTGTGCAGTTTTTGGTTATTTAAGTTTAGCCTATATATTATACAAAACCGTGCTACCCCTTTAATGCTCCTATCATTATTTTACTATGATATCACATTCTAGCTTTGAAATTAATATTTAACTAAAAATGAATTAAAACTCATGCTTCTGTTAAAATGTGTATGTCTAAAACGTCACAGACATTACGCATCCTTTACATTACATTATGTTCCTTCCTCATTACTATCAAGTATAGTTAACAAGGTTATCACATGAATTTATTTTTTTCACCCTTAACAATGTTCGTAGAATTGCCCCCATATTCTCTCTGTAGTCATGATCAATCACAAATATGAACGATGATGTGAATTTACATAAATTATAATAATCATATTAATATAAAGCGACATGACTCTTGTAAGCCATTGGACATTAAAAGAAAGGAAATGCGTGAGAAAGAAAAATCTAGTCCCTAATCGAACGCTGATTGAACAAAAAAATTATTTATACCTATTATAAATTACTCAATCGATGTTGAAATTTTTAACATTAACAGTATTGGCAAAGAATTCCATACCTTTAGTGCTGAATAATAAAAAAATGAATGCATAATGGCTATTAAAATTCTTCGTTACAGTTGACTTAATGGTTATAATGGTTCGTAGTATTAACGAGATTGAATCGAATAGTGTGACTAATGATTATGTCAGGCTTAAAAATGATATTATAGATTTTAGTTTATCAATCAGTTAAAATAGCAAGTAGAAAAAACTACTGAAGAATCCCGGTTCAGAGTACTAATAATCCCTTTTAAAAATCCTTATTATAATAGTTTTAACCTTGTAACATTATTTTATTGTGTTGTGTTCCACTCCGGATCTTGCTGTGCATTGTGGAGGCGTTATATTGTGGCTCGATCCGATAATTGAAAGTCGAGCTTGACTTGCATGAGGGGCACCCTATAAATCGAAACTATATTTTAAAAGTACTCAAACATAACAGCGCATAAAGATTGGTTACAGTTTGTTTTACCGTGGTCCATGGTTTTACGTACTTCTTCCATGTGCATACTTAAGCAGTAGGTTATGTAGCGTTTACACCGCAGCCCCGTTAGCTCCAAACGTAGTGCGCCGTGGGATTTTTAATCTGTATTCAAGTTTTGTAAGAATGCCGAGATGGACCGTGAGACAACTTGAATGCAGATTAAAAATCTCATGGCGCACTACGTTTTGGGGTAACTGGCGCGCCGGGGAGATGGTGTAAATGCTCCATAAGATGTAGCGGGAAAACTCGGTTGGTTTTGCGAAGTATGAAGTGCGAATCGTTTCAACCATACAGTGTCAGGTCCTTCTGAAAAGAGTGTACGATTATACTTAGTAACATTGTCCAAATCCTCAAAATCCAATTGGAATTACAGCTGTTCTCTCACACCTGTTTTTTTTTTTGTATTAACAAAAACAAAACCAATATGGGACAGGTTTCGGTCTTTCAAATGTCATTTTTGTTGAATTTATTTACGGTTGAAGTGTTCAGATGCTAAATTATTCAGTGGATCGTTGAAACCGTGTACCAAGTCAATGCAGTGAGTTAGTGAACATCACTTTGCATTTTCGCTCATTACTCGGCCATATAACAACGTCCATTTGACTTCAATTTGTTCACACACCACCCATTGGACATCTTAGATAACAACAATATACATTGAATCAACCATTTATCACCTTTTGCACATTTTTTTTTAACGAAAACAAATAGTAACTCCGGTGACGAATGCTTTTCCACCGTGCAATCAAAACGCCCAGCTATGACTTATTATTATTCCGCCGATAATGTATACTCCCAAGAATATTTTGATTTTATACCTGTCAGAACTGGGTCAGAATAAATCTTTTTGAGCGCTAATTTAGCACACAAAGAGAGAAAAAAAATAGGGGTTCGCCTTTTGCGTATTTTCGTGAAAATAATTTTATGAGCTGTGGCTAATTGGATTTTGGGGCCGAGTATTAACGTTCCTCGTTTCCCGTTACGCACCTATATACATCCCTTTTCCCCAAGGTACATGTTGTTTCTATCTAAAAAAAAACAAAAAAAAAACACATTTGCTTTAATTGATCAAATAATTACAGGAAAAGGCGATGTTATTACAACCTCGATTATATTATGTTGTTTATGTTCATGAATAGACAGAGCACCTTCAATGTATTGTCATACATCTCTTACCAAATAATTTTTTTTTTAAATACCACACAATTAGATAATATAAATGCAAGTATGTGAATTGACAATAATGGTATATAGAGCTTTTATTATTTTCAGAATCTTGGTTATTATCCATTTCTTAGAAACACTAATACACACAGTGAGGTGGTAAATTCCTCTGTCTGTAAACATCTTATTATCAAGTTGGTTCGTGGCACAGAATTACGTAACGCCGTTTTTGGACCCTTTTTTTCAGACATAAGATATGTGTTGAAATATCGAATACTCGAATATAGGTTCCAACGGGACATAATATTTCGTTTAACGCTATTTTGGTAAAGAAAATGATAAAATCTGAATCTGTTGCGATGTTCGCTCTATCTAGAACATGAATAACGCGAAATGAGGCGTCTGAACCGTTGCTACGGATGGTATGATGTAATGCGCTATATTCGTGTGCTCTGTGGTGCGAACGTGGCGTCCGTCGTTGCTAGGCACGGCGTGACGTCATACGTTATCCATTCATAAAATGACAATCGTCAATCCCACTAACTAATAAATGATCACTGATCTCTATCAGCGCGGTGGATACGGTATACCCATGAACTACCGTGGCAGCCATAGTATATGCGGAACGAGGGTACTGGTATGCCTGGTATACATAAATGTGACGTCATATGATAAAAATGGGCGTGTTTATGGGTAAGATTTTTTTTTTCCATTCCGTGACTCACCACGCAGCTAGTATGCCAGCGACAATCGATTTGTACGTATGCACTGCCGAACATTAGATTTTGACGTCACACTACTTTCCTGAGTGGCTTCGAGTTTTGTCTTTTGTTTGTTTTTGTTATGGCCACTGCACTCGGCTTATTTCCGATCTAGATCGAGGTGCTAAAAATAGCTCTGACAGGGAAAATGCTATAGTACCTGAAATATTCAGCCAATAAGCGGCCTGTTTGTGTATCCCTTTTTATTATTCATCTTCCCCTAGTTTTATGAATGGGAGGGATATTGTACTACTATTATTATAGCAACGCCTGGGTGTTCCACTGTGCCGCGTGTGTCAAACGCCCCCGCTTTGTTATCTAATAGTCGTATATTAGTTATAAAGCCAGTATGTTTTACTACAGGGAGGGGTCTACATGATAATGCTCACCCATTAGTCATGTTTCGCCCTGGAAATGTACCGGAAAATTACCGGAATGTTTCTCAACCCGATTCCCCTCACTAGCTAAACGCATAATGATAATGATGATGATGATAATAATAAAGAAAATAATCATTATAAAAAATAAAAAAATAAATAAGAAAAAAAAATAATGATAATAATTATAAATTAATAAATAAATGAAAGAATGATAATAATAAATAAATGAACAAAGAATACATACAAATAAATGAAACGATAATAACCAGAATAATGATAATGAACATAGAAAATACAAATAAAGATGAAATAAATAAAACAAAATAAATACATTAATTAGTTAATTAATTGATCAATTAATACAAATAAATATATTAATAGATAAATTAATAACGTATCAATCAATAATTGTAAAATTATCATGAATACAAATCATAATAACAATACAAATAACAATTGAACAAAAATATAAATTGTCTACGCGAGGGAGGGGGGGGGGGGCAGGTATCCGAGACCAAGGCCCCGTTGCAAGAAGAGATAAAATCAATCGTAAGTTACGATTAATCG
>JAUELG010110921.1:1350-16931 GCA_031471515.1 Dendraster excentricus | reverse complement strand
CCCTCAGGGGGGCTGCCTGCCCCCCTGCCCCCCCCCCCCCCCGGCTGTTACGCCACTGCACTCAACAGTTTCTGATATTGCCCCCAGTATGTAGGTTTGTGATATATCTCCACCGATCTACTTACAAGTGTGTTCCAAGCTTGAATACATATTAAAAAAAAATCAGTATTATGAAATATCATAAACATGTATTTCCAGATACATATAAGAGACTACAAAGCAGGGTTGAGAGTACAGACTTAAAAATAGTCCTTAGGGGGAAGCTGTCTCACCCCTGGTTCATCTAATCCCCTGTATAACTGCCTCTAATCCCAGTCCATGAGTAAAGCTGTCGTCACCCATTAGGGGTAATGACTCTGGACCAGCCCATACAGCGCAATCGACTGACCCGTCGGCTACCCTATAACTAGAAAAGAAAATTTCAACTCGGTTTAGAGGGGGTCCTTTGATGTTACGTTATTCCCTCCGTCTGAAGTGGTGAGTGAAACAACAAACGAGGAGAAGGACTGGTTTTACCGTCTACCCTCAAAGTAACCATTACCTTTGCCGAACTCAGCCAAAATCACTTCAAGATTTCAGTTTGTATCCTGAGCCCTGTTCGTTGGCATTTGTATAGTTACTAGAGACTGAGGTGAGGTTTGATCATTCAAAATAAAGACACCCTATAATGTCTTTTTAATTATGGAGATATCTATGATTGAATGAAAAGCGTTCCAGGAACGCCGTCCGATTAATTGTTGTCAAAATCATTAGGCTGAAGAAGTTACAATCTGACATCCATTTTACTTATCATTAAACAGGGACAAAGGTAGTGTTCGATTCTGTGAAATAGTGTGTAACGTCATTAACAAGAATTTTACAATAATATTGGTACATGAATGAAGTTTTGAACATTTATAATTTGTTTTTAATTTTGTGAAATTGGATCATTTTAAATCAAAAGTCTTATTTGGCCTTCGGGTCTTCAGTTAAAACCAAACGTAAATAAGTGTTTCTGCTGAGTAACAATGTTAATTATCATGACATTATCATCTATAAGTCCATTTTGATATGATAGCAATCTGCGTTGGCGTTCCAACTTTGCATATACATTATATCTTTAAAAACTAAAATCTAGATGTTGCAAGAGGGTTATCGAACGTTGAACTATGTTGCTATTTAAGCGAGGTAATACGTGACAAAGGTTTATCATAATAATATTATGACGAATGCTTGGCACTGAACACACGACAACTTAACGCGTGTTGGCAACAACATGAACATAGTCATGTTTAGTTGTCCTATATGATGATACAAAACTTCCAGTTCATTATGAGTTCATTACCCTATTCACTCATAACCTTTTGCGAAACATCGCTGGCCTATTTGAGAGGCTGTTTTAGGCTGCAGCCCCCCCCCCCCCCGCTCCCCAAACAAAATTATATGGGCATTAAGTCACTAGTGATAAGTTCACTTAGGGACATTTGACAAACCTTAATCTATTCACCTTAACTCTCTTCCCAGGTCGCCATATTATATTGGGGAAATCATATTGTTAGTTGGTATACAAGACCGTGTCAGCCCCCCCCCCCCTCATTCCATTTTTTTTTGGGGGGGGGGGGGGGGTGGTGGTTGGCTCCTGCGCCCGTGTGACTAATTCTTATACGATGCAATTGTTGATGATGCAATGGAAATGGAAGTGTGATCTTTGTGCAAACAGTCTATTACATCATGGTATAATTATGTCATCACATTTACTGTAATTTGACTGTCACATTTGATTTACGTCAATTGTTTTAGAGTCAATGTTCGCGTGGACGATGATAGTTGTATGATATGATACATCGTTCTGAGAGGATGACTCTTCATTACTGAAGGTATCTAAAAACACGTTCAACATCCCCATAACTCACTAAGATCTATAGTAGTTTTATCATACTTTGTTATATTCTATAGTCTGGGCCCCGTTAATACAGAAATACTAACTTTCAATCGACTGTAAAGTTGCAACTAATTGCACGTTAGGACATAACCACGATAACTTGTGACTAAATGCACAAACCTCATTGTATCAAATATGCTTATTTGCTTAATTGCA
The DNA here is from genome assembly GCA_031471515.1 of Dendraster excentricus. NCBI lineage: Eukaryota > Metazoa > Echinodermata > Echinoidea > Clypeasteroida > Dendrasteridae > Dendraster > Dendraster excentricus. Next base: position 14,854 of record JAUELG010110921.1, on the reverse strand, counting down.
ATTGATGGCAACTCTCATCGATTGCAACTCTTTATGCAACGGAGTCAGGTCTACATGGTCTAGTGGTCAGAGCTCTACTTTTCGCATTCATCGCACCGGGTTCGAACCTTAATGTGTAGCCGAGTCTATTGCATGGTCACGATACAGGGCTTAATTAATCATACTTGATTGAAAGCATCTGTAAAAAGCAACAAACAGCCAACCAGCCCAGTTGGGCTCGTAAAAAAAAAAGCTATAGACCTTCAAAATGATGGTAACATTACCTATATTTCTAGGTATGGGACTAGCCTGCATGGGCATCATACACATATCGTACCAAGAAGCCACGAGAGTGTCGAGATGACATTTGAATCATCTTGATTACCGCGGCTATCTTTGTTTCTTCTTCATTGGGCTTTCCCCATACGCTGACCACGATGATATATGATTAAGGTACAGTAGTCGTAAACTTAAGTTAGTTCTCGTCATGGATTAATGGTCTAAATTCTCCCCGGACTCCGCCTCTGAGGATCTTATGTAGCGTTTACACCATCTCCCCGGCGCGACACGGCAGCCCCCTTAGCCCGAAACGTAGTGCGCCGTGGGATTTGTAATCTGTATTCTAGTTTTGTTAGGATACCGTGATGGACCGTGAGACAACTTGGTAAGACCAGTAGCTCTTTGGTAAAACCTAACACAGCTTGAATACAGATACAAAGTTTCACGGCGCACTACGTCTTGGGCTAACGGGGCTGCCGTGGCGCGCCGGGGAGATGATTTAAACGCTCCATTAGAATTAAGGATGCGCAATTAGTATTAGTTTATTACAGGATTACAAACTACACTGCGCAAGGCACGTATTATAACACACCTCATGTGGATGGATGCTCGAAGGAGTATTAAGAGATGAACCAACACGTGTACCTATTTGTGGGACTGAGTTCCTGGGTTGGGTTTGTCCACAACGAATCATCACATTAAGATTTAGTGTATAACAGTACGCTGGCTATGAGGATAATAACCATCATGTGTATGGGCAATCCCAAATATTATTTATATCATATTGCGTTTAACAGTCATCATGACGATTAAAGTTTGTTTGGATGGATTAATGCCATGTTTGATTCAGGGACGACATTTGAATGAGGATTATTTCCGTCGATGCATGGGCTTTCCCGAAATGTTGACCGTACATTAACCAGTCATTATCATGTTAGTAAACATGGATTTAACTTAAGTCAACTCTAGACTGCGCCCATACTTAAATATATCGAAGAAGGATGTTCAATCATCACTGGGTATTTATTAGAGGATGTCATCACCTTTATCATTCATGTATTTATTTATGTCAATGGGCTTTCCCAAAACGTTGACCGCGGATTTAGTAGTCAGAATCAAGATTTGTCAACGTATATAGATTAACGCGAAGTGAACATTTATTATATGGTGTCTATAACAATGCTCACAGTGTATGATACGTTAATCATTCATGTATCTATTTCTGTCAAAAGACTTTCCCCCTCTTTCCCAAACCATTGATCATGCATTATGATAGATAGAATAAGTCAGAAGCACAGTGTCATCTTGCGATCGTATTGCTCATTGGTATTTGCATAAACTACACTTATTTAGTGTTATGCAGTGTTGTGGACAGAATAATTATTGCATTCTGATTGGTCAATCAGCGTGTAAAAGTTCTTACTGATGCATTGTACTCATGCATTGATCAGTTTTGTTTGATTTCGCATTTTGTGCGCCCATTTTTATAAAACAAATACTGCACATGTATATTTAGTGGATCGATAAGAGTTGTCTGCACTCTTTGGAAATGGACTAAAATCCATTCTCTGCACTCTTGGGTCTAAAACATTCCAAAGTTAAAATCCTGCATCCAATTCTTACTCCACTCAAGCCTGAGGATCATTTGTATACTAGCAAACTTCCAAATGGTGATCTGCTTTGTAGCATCTCCACGCTTGACAAACTCTATTTAATTAACAAATCATAAACATGATTTGTCGGCATGACTATATTTTGTATACGGCAAGTACTAGTACCTACTTACTATAGGTACTACGGTAGTATACCTCCTTGATTAAGGGCACGTTTTGCCTTGGGGCCGAGGTCTTTCCCAGATTTTCCGTCAAGAAAAAACAACATAAAAAGCCCTTGCTGCCTAATGATATTGAATAACACAATTGTGTAATATCTTTAGGCGATTATATAACCATCACCATCATCATCATCATCATTGTCATTCGTGGTAGTTACAATCATGGGCTTTCCCAAAACATTGGTAATTACAGTAATAGTAATGATTAGTCACAATCGAGGTTTGCTTGGGCGGATGAATAATAACACAATTTATTTAAGATCTTATGATTATTTATACGAATGGGCATCCCCAAAGGTTACCCATACAGTCATAATCAAATGGAAGTGGACGAGGATTGTTTGGGGGATTAAAAGCAGCTCTAGTCCGAACAACGCCCGGACTAAAAGAAGGAGCGTCTATTGCATATACAATTAATGATCATGACTGAATACAGTATCCTATAGTTATATATATATATATATTAATGGGCTCTTCCAATGAAGTCTCACCACACATTAAACAGTCATTCATTAAAATGTGAGTGGACCTGGATTAAGGTTAAGACACCTTCAAACTACGCCTTGCATAGGCCTAGAAGGCGGATGGCCCATTAGTATATGTATTAGGAGATTAAAACAGACTAAGGCCAAAGCGTTGACTGTACAGTGATCACTCCTTGCATACGCCCGGAGGCCAGTACAGTGGTCACATATGCATTCTGTGATTAAGATATTATGATTATTTATATCAATGGGCTATCCTGGATGAGACCGATCATACGTTACATCAACCAGTCATCATTAAAATGTAGTCGCGGATCGTTCGGGGGGATTAATGTCAAATCAAGTCCGTGTTACGCCCGGACTAGAAGAAGGCTGGGCTATTGCAATGATCATGACTCTGTATCAAATGAATGGGCTATCCCAATTAAATCACACCATACATTAACCAGTCATCATCAATTTATTCAAGAGTGGACCTGGATAAAGGCTTAATACACCCATGCACTACGCCTTAGTATTGAAGACGGATTTCCCATATTTGTATCAGTAGATTAATAGCAGTCTTGTGATTAATGATTAACTATCATTATGAATGTCTGATTTGGTATACTTATAGGGTTTGGGAGTGGGATATCCCACTGACAGAAATAATCATGATGATTAAAAATGTCATCCGATGCGCTGTCAGGGACATTAATGATGAATTGAAGATGAACACTGGATATGCCCAGACCCACATATAGGTACACGTGCTGGGATCAAGCAGTCATGCATGGTGTATAATACATCTCTTGACCTTGACGCTTATTGCTGGTCGGACTATATAGGTGCCTTTCTGCACGCCTTTTAAGCGTTTAACTTCTCATTTCGACCTCATTGTATTGGTATACCAAGTGTGAAATGTGTTCCAAAACTTCGATGTAATGATGTAAGAACCAAACAAGTATGTGAAAAAAGTATGTGAAAGTATGTGAAAAAAACAATACTATAGTGATTAGAATACCAAATGGGAACATATGGTATTATAGTATACCGAGTACAATATTTGTCAAACTGTATTTTAGTAACCAAAATCTGCTAATGTACAAACTAACAGTGTAGCACCACCATATACGAAAGATATAACAAATTACAAATGACTAAGTACAAAGCTTGTTATCATTCATAAAGAACCGTTGAAACCCAGGAAGGTGTTCTTGGTAAACTCATCGGTTTCAACCATTTTTCATTTTTAAAAATGCATTACCATTAAAATCAACCAATATCAACATTGTCACCAATATAGTGTACCCTAAAGCATTGCAACCATCTAGTTATTACATAATTATTATATAATGCAACACGATGGTATACATTTTATAGACACACACACGAACACTCACACACACACACACACACACACACACACACACACACACACACACACACACACATACGCTACCCCGCTAGATTTGTAGTAGTTAGCAATTTACCAGGTACCTTAATAATACCAACTAAGTCTTGTACATGAAAATCGCCCCATGCATATACTACAGAAGCTATTAAAAACTATTAACAACCCCTGACGGGCCAAAATCGTTTAGCAATGGTTCCCTCCTCAAATTAAACCAATAATGAAAGGGTGGTTTACTCATATCTGACACCTTAAGCCCTGACTTCCGAGGGCTGGTAAATCCAGCCACCGTGAGCAGGGGCTTACTCACAGCTCGTTGGGCCGTTCCTACTGGCGTGACGGGGCTGGGGGATACAGCAATTTGCTGATGACACATTGCGGTTGCGGCATGACAGTTTCTCCTATGACAACGATTAGCCTTCCCTACCCCGAAACTACAACAAGGCTGACTAAAATATTAAGTAACTTAACGTGTGAGGCCTATGAGCTCAGTTTGCAGTAAGCGACTGGCACGTGCGTCTAAATGACAGTGCGCGTGAAGGGTAATCCACTGTGATGGTGAGAGGGTAAGACGGGACGTTTTTGGACCGCAGCGCGGCTATATAAGAGCCCCTACTTCCCCTCACCCAGACATTCAGCTCAGTAGCTACACTCGAGAAAGAGAGGATATTGAGCTAGCAGACTTTGAGAAGAGTTATCAGTAGATTAGTGACCATGGCTTTCCTGAAGCGCTCTCTTGCGCGGCTTGATCTTCTCTTCAAGCCGAAGAAACCCGAGAGCCGGACAAAGTTCTACGAGTGCGTCGAGAAGGTGATCGAAGCACGGCGAAGCGGGTGCATCGACGAAGATGGCAACATCGTCAAACCCTTGGATGACCTTCTCAAGAAAAATGAAGAGAAGGAGCGAGAAATTGAGCGGGAGGCGGAGCACGAGGATTCATTCAAGGAAATACCAGCCCAGGATGATGATTACCATGAGTATGAGTTACCACCTGGAATACCCGTGAGGATTCCCAACTATCGGGTGTCCATCGTGGAGCCCCGTCCGAGACCTCGAGCAAGGCTCATCAAGGGTGTCCCACCGACCTACGTCCGACCGGACAAGCTCCGCGAGCAGAAGGAGAAGGAAGTCAGGAGGAGAGAGGGAAGTCAGCCGCAGAACAAGCAGCTCTACCTGCGAACCCGCCAGAAACAAGCCCGCCGAGTCTCTCCCGTCATCGTCGACGGGAAGATCACGCCAAATCTGATGAGGCCTGTGAACTCTAGCGAGGATGATATTGACGATGAGATGGCGATGGTTATTCACCGCATCAACCCCAGGATGGGCCGTAAGAGCGACCGAAGGAGCGATCGCAGGAGGATCACCGCGGTGTCCAACCCGACTTATAGGGAGAGTTTCCCGCTCCCTGAGGAAGATGATGGTTCGGAGGGCTACGCGTCGGCCAGCGAGGTCGACCACTTCGAGTTCAACCCGACGGCGTTCCTGGAGCGCAACCGGACCTCGGGGAACCCCCTCCACCACCATGTGCACCGGCGCCACGGCCATTCCAGCGTGCTCTCCGAGCACTCCAGTGACGAGTGCGGTGACGACTTTGAGGAGTCTGCGTCGAGGCGCGTCAGGTTTTCGGACGACGTTCAGGAGATCGAGAACTTTCTGCCAAGCAGCGGTGACGACAGTACTTTACCTGGCGGGGTCCTACCTGATCCCATCGCCCTCCCCGTCCACACCAAGATCGACCTATTTGAGAAGGTAAGCACGTGCTGCGTCAAGGCAGCAGCAGCAGCAGCAGCGGCGGCAGCACCGGTTCCGCCACAGCCGCTGATGAACCGCCACAGCGACCCTGGCCCAAGGATCCCTCCCCGCCCGCAACTCTCGCGGCTCCAGAGCACCGTCACGAAGGAGAAGGTGGTGCTCTTCGAGGAGCTGTCCAATCCGCACCACAGACCGGTGCCGCCGCCCAGGCCCAGAAGGCGGAAGCTCGAGAACAAGATGAACGAGACAAAGAAGAAGATCAACTTCTTTGAGGAACTCTCCAAAGGCGCCCCGTGCACCTGTCCAGCATCGCCGCCGCTCAGCCACAGGGCAAGTACGCCGAATCTGTAAAGGGAATATTTGTTTTGTTTTTTGTTTTTGTATCAACTGATTTACTTTTTATACAACTTTCTACTTTTTATATGACACTTTTCTAAAGAAACAAAAACTTAAAAAAAAATAGTGATGGACTTGCATCAAACTCGTCTAGCTGCCAGCCAGACACAACCATCTGAACGAGTGAAATAAGAGCTTGTGTGCTCAAAATCGATTCGTAGTAGACGTTGCTTTTACTCTTTGCATCGTTTCGGAGTATTTTCTGACAATTATGATTGCATAATGAACAGTGCAACCGGATGTCAGCCTGTGGCCTGTGGGTGGAAAGTGTTTCCTTGAAGTTTTCGGAATGTTCCAGCATCGATTTGATGACCCTTTGCCATTGTTTGCGGCCAAATGGAGGAGAGGGAATAGGACACGGACGAGCCAGATTTGAGTAATATTGTCTTAAAGAAGATAAAGAAAAATCTACATCATGCTGCCGTAAGAATAACCAAGTTGATAAGTATCACAATGTGCATGCCTACCGTGTCGGTTGAAATAACCATTGTTAGTATTACCGCCTGTAAAATGCTAATGTAATGTTACCATTGATGTCATTCTTCAAGATGACATCTTCTGTGATGTGTTGTACAGTTCAATTGCTGTTGTGGCCAAACACTCCGTATGATAATTATAACCCTATAAACTGTACAGTACCAGTGCTATTTGTAAAATGCTTATGTAAGGTATTGTCAGGATGGTAACATGTATCTAAACCATAATGTATAATAAGCCTGCTTCTATGCAATCACACGCATTTAGAAAATGTCTGAAAACGTTGTCGAAAGTTGTCCATTCCGTGAGATGTTATAGAACGAAAAGAAAATGTAATTCGTTGCTTTAATGATACTTTAAAGAGTCTAACTCTAGCCCGTTAATCCTAATAGCTTTTTAAATATCATAACCATACTTTTATCAAATCATAATGATTTTTTAATCTGAAAATCACAACGAATGTCATCTGAAAACTAAAGTAAAGAAGCCGAAGAAAACCCCTCGGAGGTTGATACAAACTGTCAAGAGCAATTAGCGAACACGGCGAGGGGAAACTATTTCGCCTTGTCATTAGTGAAATTAGTTAAGCTGTCTGTTGCGCTGTCGCATAATTTAATAAAGCGCCGTTAAACGGACTAGCTATAGGGTCACTTCCCCTTTGTTTCTAAAAGGGGCTCCTTCCTAATTCCTAGCAATGATTACTGCGATCTTATGAAACTTGGCTTGTCAAACGTTGAAAGATTAATGCAGCATTCTATCATATGCAGCAGAAAAAGGCCACGTAATTGTTCAAAGTTCTCTTTTCCAAAATTACAATGTTCATCGTCAGAGCAATATTTCGATACCTGCAGAAATTATAGTATTAGTGACTTCCGTTGAACTTAAAATAAGTATTGCATCGAGCTCGACTAATCACGAGATAACGTCGCCTTACGGTTGATATAAATTAGTGTCCTATTTTAAGTATAGTGTTACGGTAAACTTAATTTCCCTTAACATGATTGGAACAAGTTTATTCGGCGTTAGGTAATATGTAGCAAAAGCGATAAACATGTAAATACTGTCTTCATTAGAAGACATGTTTCTGTGATTGTCTACATTGCCGCGTCATTATTTTAAGGATAAATTTAAAAGAAATATATTTTATTTTGGATGTGATCCAATTAGGATAGCGTTGCCATTCGGAGGCAAATGTTTTAATGCTGTACCGACGGTTCTTTCTACACAGGCCTAGAGTACGTTGCAAGAATATCACACACAGAATTGATCATACATACAATAATGTGTTTTTATAAGGATGTGTGGTCAAAGGTAGAATACCAAATTTAAATAGACTAAACGCGGTTTTTCATAAGTTCACGGTCCTAAACATTATTAATAATTAACCTTCCTGAGTTCTAAACGTGACCACTTGGAGTAATAGGCATGCAGACACACGTGTCTGGCACTGAAAGGGGTACTCTTCTGCATGAACAGTATCAACCCGGTAGCTGGGTTTAAAGGAACATGGTTTTTTATTGCTGATGGAGGCGGAAGCAGTTAGTTTGCGGTGAAGTACATGCAGGGGGCAAATGCGCACCCCTGTGTGCCTGTGGGATCGTAAATCTCTGGTGAGTCAGGACTCGAATCGGTTTTAACATCCAGAGCCACACACACACACACACACACACACAAAATGTGGTTGACTTTCGATGTTCACACTTTACTTTAATATATTGAATAATTAAAAAGATATCACCTTATGATTACAACAGATAAGATAATTTTAATAACGTATGATAACTACATAAAGCTTTTGTTTCATATCCCCTGATAACAGTAATGTAAAATGTCAAGGTGTTTTTACGATTGATTGAATCGAAATATGCAGTCCGTTGACGCAATATCACGCTTATTTAAAATAATTTATAATTATATATAATCTTTAAATTAATTCATCTCATTTAATTTAATCGATTGGTTACCCGAGCCTCATAAGTTCAAGTCAATCGGGAAGCTTGTAAGATACATGCCACCCGGAGAACTGCAACGCAGTGTCCGAGGGTTTGAGCTATTTATAACTTTTAATAACTAACTCCACATACAAGTCAGTCTTACTTTTAAAGTCTTTCCATGTGGATTTGAATCCGGCATTGCATTAGAATATCTCCCAGGTTGCTTAAAATAAAGCGCCCTAACCGAGCAGACGCCCTTTTCTACGTTTATACGACCCCATATACTCCTTACATGTGAAATTACTAAAGAGTACACAGGGTTCCCGGTGTTTTAGGGGTTAAAGTCCCCATCCACCTGGGACCCGTTTGTGTCACCTTTAATCTATATTTAAATGAATCTGGTCGCCCATGTCTGCCGTGCGCTCTTTCCTTCCGCCCGTCAGAGTCCGTGTCCCACGTTTAGGGAACACATCGTGCTTTAACTCGATTCACAATTTACTGATTATTTCATTAATCCTGTAATCATGTAATCATGTTAATCGGCCTTATAATAGTAAAGTTGTTTGTATTTCCATTGCGATATAATCAGCCAGTGAGTTGATACATGCGCACAACACCGCGAAAGGTGGTATAAGGTATATAGTTATCCATTCACAGTGCACTGGAGTTAAGTGCTTAACTGAAAGTTCAGTCATCGCGCGTTAATAATATAGTTCCCCAATATCGCTCTAATATAAGAAAATGATTCGTTGATCTTGCACACGTAAGCCCAACCGATAAGCCTAGCCCGAAACTCGGCAAGTAATTCACTCGTGATTGAATTTCTCATAGGCACGTGAATTGTATCTAGGAGAAAACCGCATCACTCCCGTGAGAGAAGCGTCAAGGAGATGGGTGAAAAGTTGAAGCCCACGCACATCATAGACAGGACTTAGTTAAAAAGTTAAAGAGATAATTCGAAGAGGGAAAAAAAACGACCTAGAACTTAAAAATGCCGTGATGAACATTGGATAAGACCGGTAGCAAATTCCAAGCCGATGAAAAAGTTAAAATTGGAAACAAGTTTTTTAAGTTTAAAACAAAATATATTTATAGATGATAAACGGTGAAAAGAGAATTTTAATGAAAACCCTCAAGAATTATCGACGCGAATAGAAGTGAAATGTCCGCCCGCGTGGGATTTAAGGAACCGCGTCCGAGAGACCTGGGCGGACTAATAATAGCGCTTCACCGCTTCCCGACCGGGCTAGAGCCGGGGCGAGTCAAATCAAAAGCACCTCCGCTCGCAGCCGGGGTTGCTATAAAAAACTTCAAACTTGCCTGGTAGTTAAGAGCCACAGAAGCACTTAATTTCCTCCGTTTTGCCAGGTATCGAAAGATCTCGAATTTTTACGCAGCTTCTCTTGAACTTATCAAAACTAAATTTAATATTTTGATGTGGCCAAAAAAGTATATAGGGCCCTAAACGACGCCTAAATGACAAGCTGATTTATCGTGATTTCGCAGTATGTTTGTGAGATAGAAAGAAAGCTGATGTAGAGCATAAAACGTCACTAGAGTAGACGACATTTTTAAATAATAAACTTAACATTTTGCCTGACTCATTTCGAAAATTCCATAGAAAAGTTATGATAGACACATTATCAGTTCCTATCGACGAATGTTTTACAGTGATTGCAAAGTTCGATTAAAACAAAAATACATTTCACATGAACACTTTTCATTACTTTTTACGTCTGATCGCAGTGAAATGATTGACTTTTATATTTTAATCACACTCTACATATTGAAATACATTTTCAATCTCTATCGGAATGGACAACTTTCGCCCGTAGACACAAATGGTTATCTATTAAAAATTGGTGTATACGATACTGTAACATAATTCATCACGATAATGTTCCGCTTGCTTTTATGATGTACAATAACTTTGGAGTAAAGGTTAAAACTTCATGTCATTTTATAGCAATTTTAAGTTCCCCTAACAACATTAGGCATACAATGCGAGTATCTGTACTATTTATGTGTATTGTTCCGTATGATATTTCATTTTACATATTCACGGTTGATTCGATCTTATGTGTTACTGTTCGCCATGGGTGAATTTGCCCTCTTAAATTTCACAAAACATTTTAAATAATCTAACTCTTTATCATCTTGTGTAGATATTCGTACGGTATGCTATACTTATTGTAGCGATAAACCATGAAAGTAGTTATTACGATGTCAACATTAGCATAACAAGCATGCTACAGCCATTTATCTTCCTCTGTCAATCATGTACCAATTAGGAACATTAGAACGGCGTTGTTTATATTCAAATTAACATTGCTGCATGGAAATATTTTACGATGTGTTACGAAAATGTTCGTTTTCACATTAAGAAAAAAAAAAGTTATTCAAAGTGCAAAGTCTTAGCACACACAATCGTGGAGTGTAGCGTATTATAACAGCTGCTTGCTGACTTGCTTGATAAATATCGTTTGCAATTTTAACATTTATATTCATGATGTTTTATTTTAACGCGTAATTAAAAAGATAAAGCTAAACTTAATATATTATTGATTATAATCAAGCTGTAAGTGCATGACTAAATAGTAGAAGTAGTTTTAGTATTAGTTGCTTTCTCCGTTAGGCTAGTCTCGGTTCGTAGACCCTTTTCTTAGAGATAGTGTAACTGATTAGACGAAAATGCTTTTTAGGTTGCTAACAATTAAACGTATGTAGTTAATTTTTATCTTGAATGTGCTTAGATTATTATATTGTTTAGATACGTGTGTGTGCAATGTCTTTCCCCGGCGATTTTTAACGTAACTAAGATCGTCTCAACCAAATGTATAAAATGATTTAATCATGTTTCTTGTTGTACTGTGCTGTCTTATATGAAATAATGTATGATACCATGCAGGCGAAATGGTAAATGGCAATATTGTGAAAAGCAACTTTATATACAAGCTGGCTGTATTATGAGAAAGAGAACGAAAATAACTGAAATGAAATTATCTGCGTCCGTTGTCTATTTCTGGTTGTCTAATTCACCTCACTATTGTGTACTGGTAGTGAATAGGATGATGATACTGATGGTGATTATGATGATGGTGATGATGATGATGATGATGATGATGATTGTAGATGATGATGATGACGATGATGAAGATGATGATGATGATGATGATGATGGTGATGATAATGATGATGATGATGATGACGTTGTTGTAGATGATGATGATGATGTCGATAATGATGATCATAGAATGATGATGATGATGATTATGATGGTGATGATGGTGACGATGATGTTGGCGATGATAATGATAACGATGAATATGTTCTTATTCATCTTTCCACATCAATGGCGTAACAATAATCATCCCAGACATAGCAAGTACAGTATATCAGGGGAGCGGGCAAAGTTTTAATTGATGGGGCGTTTTATGCTGAGCCTAAGTTTTTTAGAGTTAAATCAGATGGTTAAAAGTTTTACAAGTTTTTACATGGATCGCACTCAAGAAATGGATGCGTAGTGCCAGCTTGCGAACGCATAGTATACGGCGCGAAATACACTCTGGTTCCGTGTTATGTGTATAGTGCGCACAAACCTACCCAGTGAGTTATGTAATGTTCGAACCGCCATCTATACAATCATCTCCACACATGACAATCTATCATAACGCCACTGACTGTCATGAAGAGCGTAACATGATTTATTACACATCCGATCCTACAGGATATCCGCATCAACGTTTCGACATCGACACTAATCATCGATTAATTAACAGAACGACGAAAGATTATCCGACAGATTTCCTTCCATTCTATTACGCAATATTCGCACTCATTTTATAACTATATGTCACTAACCTCCAGCATTGCATTGACGATACTTGTCATTATATTCCACATACTAATAATTTCTCTACGATTTGTCAAAAGTTAATCACGTGAGGAAATGTAGTTTCACCCATCATTGATGGGAGAAGAAAAGTTCGTTACACTGTGTAGATATCTTGGGTGAAAGTGCGTTGCACTCACTATAGATAGTAGGTAAAAATGCGTTGCACTGTGTAGATATTAAATTGTTCGCCCCGGAAAGTCCCATCATCTTCGCCAACGGTCATTATGGCGTAGTGTGGTCGGACTGTCAATAGATTTAATTTGTTCTAAAATACGTTATTGTAACATAATTCGGTGATATTGTTGGTAGAAACTTGGCAACTCGAACTATGTACGGTAAATGTTCAACATCCTCATCATTTTATTGATATTATTGTCAAGCCGAAGGCACATTGAATTTCCAAAGAACGCGAATGAATTATATTGCTCTTTAAGGGTGACGAAGTCATGTGGTACGTCTTTCAGCATTTTAACTGGAAATAATCGTAATGTTTCTCCGGTCACGCCGGTAGTTATTCATTAGTCCATTAGAAGTCGTTATTTCCAAATTTGTATTACAACTACACAGTCATATTTATTATTGGAAATTCAATTTTAGCGAAATGCAATGCGAAATTGAAATTTGCACACAAAAAAGTATAATTCGTGTATTGTTCGGTCATATTTATGATTGGAAGTAATTTTGACACAGTCATAGATATTATTGGAAATTCAATTTGAGGGGAATGCAATGCGAAATTAATATTTGTACACAGTATGATTAGTGTGTCATTCTCTTGAATCGGTCGAATCCGTTACAACTATGGTCCATTTTTTTTATAGGTTGGTACTGTAGATGCCAAATTTTATATTACCTGTCTTTTCTCCGTTTGGGAGAGACAAAATCAATCATATTGAATACATATGATGCACAATATATCCTTTTTCGGCTAATGCATGTTATATGTTACAATGGCGTACTGTGCTCAGACTGATTCGGGAGGGGGGCAGGACAATTATTGGGGGCTCAAGTGACGTATTTTGGTCTAAAAATGTGTTTGGGGGGGGGGGGGGGGGGGGGGGGGGCGGGGGGGGGGGGGGG
>JAUELG010110920.1:0-17797 GCA_031471515.1 Dendraster excentricus | reverse complement strand
GATAAAGAAGATAACAAATTATTACACAAACAGAGATGACGATGGCGACGAAGACAACAGACGATAGAAATAATGCATTCTAAATTGAACCTAAGTTCACATCTACCTCAGATAGCTGTGTATTTTATGAAAATATTCATCTTTCAATTTCTATGAATCCCAAAACATTGTTTATAGAACAGTAAAAATAACATTTGATGCATTAACCCTTGACGACATGGACCGGTTGGTTTGTGTTCATAGTCTGAGGATTTAAACAAACTTGAAGGGAACATGCTAAATCCTAACATGGCAAGCTCGCATCTTTGCGAGTTACAATGCACACAAATGCAATAGAGCATTCAAATCTCTGGCACGCTAAGAGTTAAACCACTCGGTTCCCATGGTTAAGAGGTTGACCCATTGTCTATGGGAACCTGATTAGTCCTATATTGTATATATGGAATATTCAGCGTTCAGGAGGGTATAGATTAGTAATGATTCTCATGCAAGTTTGGGAGTTCGTATTTTGGATGTGCATTTAACAGTTTATTACGAATTGTCTCTTTCAATTTGTGGGTTACGGGTTCTCACCTAGTTTGACGTTGATCATCTTGATCCCGCTGCCAAGTTTGTTTGTGGCATTACAAGTGTACGTTCCTTCCTCCTCTGTCCCTACATCCGGTATAGACAGGACGCCCTCTGTGTTATTGTACAGTGAGGCGGGTATCAAAACCATCTTGCTCCCCTCTTTTTCTGACCGGTGGTACCAGACGACTGTCGGGCTGGGGTGGCCTCCGTCGTAGCAAGTCAGATTGGCTGTGATTCCCATGGCAACCAGCATCACGTCCTCCTTGACTCTCATGTACGGCATTTCTGGAAATTAAATTATGATTATTATTATTATTATTATTATCATTTTATCATTTTATTCTGCAAATCAATACACATGAAAAGTGTACAAAGTAAGGAAATTGCAACCATTGGAATGCCAGGAATCTTCAGGATTGAAGGAGGCAGATTAAACTGAAGAAGAAGAAGAACTGAATAACTATGGCCATAAAATATAGCTGCATTATAGAATTTCAGCTTTCAAATGACACGTCAGCTCCACAGAAAATTGTTTTATATTAATAGAACAAACTAAAATTAGAGCTGGCAAACAAAACTCTTCAAGCTAGCTAGGTTTATTTTTCATGTGCTTCGATTGCTGCTTCAAAGATAAGATTTTCTTGGTATCATTCTGTAGCCCATTTCATAAAACACTTGCAATTATTGTAAGTGTCCAATTATTGTAACTATTAGGTCAACAGCCAATCAGCATTGAGCATTTCAGCTGTTGCCATGGTATTTACAATAATTGGACACTTACAATAATTGCAGATATTTTATGAAATGGGCTACTGATGATATTCTGTTTTGGAGTTTACTACTCTTGATTGGAATGCATATAGACAATTAAAGCAAATGGCACACAAAATGTACCAGAAGAAATTCTGCAAATTGATACTTTTTATCAAAATAAAAAACACCCACCATTGACTGTGATAGTAGCAGAGCTGTTTGTCTCTCCACCATGGTTGCTGGCGACGCAGCGATAGTGGCCGCTGTCCACGACATTGATGCGAGTCCGTCTGAGGAACGAAACAGTGTCTCCATTCTGGGTATGTTCGGTGGTGATCTGCGTCTCCAGCATGTAGTCGTCTTTGTACCAGTTGAAGGTTGGGGGCGGCACACCCTTGGCCATGCATCGGAGGACAAACCCTTTGGAACTCTTGTTGACCTCTTGGGTTTCTAGGCCAACCAACATCTCGGGGCCTTGGATATCTGAAGGGATGCGGAAAAAATAAGAATCAAGAAATGTCACTGGTGGTGTTATTTGGTTTGTTTGGATGATTGATGCATTAAAAAATGGCTACCAGTTATATCAATTGGTTCGTAGTTAGTTGGTAAATAAGTATTTATTTGTACTTTTAGTTATTAGGAGTAATATTTTATAAATGTTACAATTTCAAGGGATCAATAAAAAAAAAACATTATTACAAGCCCTGCCTTTCATGTGAATTATATGTATCACCTGTATCAACTGTGAATTTATCAAAAAATTAACTTGCAGTTGAAGTTGAGTAAGTTATTAAGAGGTTATCAGGAATGTTTGAAATGATTCAGATCCCCCAAAAAAAAGAATGAAAAAAAAAGAAGAAACCTTCAACCAACCTTGTACAGTGATGGAGGTGACCACCTCTCGAATGACCTCCTGGCGGTCAAGCACTCCCGTTGCCCTGCACATGTAGACCCCGTCGTCCGATGGCCCAACATCCTGGAGCTGAAGCTCCAAGACATTAGACAATGTCCCGTTGACGTGGTAGGACGTCATGTTGATGTGGCCCTCTCTGGGTCGCAGAGTTCGAGTCTGGTTGTGACTTCCCCTGGTCCTTGTAATGAACCACTGCAATGAACAAGTGAAAGGTAAGTTAGTTTATGCCCTACCCATGGCAATGTTGGTACATAAGGCAGCATCTATCTCTGATTCATTAGCCCTAGGCCAAATGTTTACTAAATGTAGCGAAAACTACAGATGTGGGCCAGTCGTCAGAAAACTCATGTGATTAACTTTCCCTTCTCCATTCTACAATTGCTGTGCACCTGGCTAGAATGCAGAAGGTACCATTTTTAGAATCTTTGGTATGACCCTTTCTGGGTTCGAACCCAGGACCACCCGTGCATGAGGCGGACACTATAAACACTAAGCCACCATACTCGGTTTACAATGAACAAACAAAGTGATATTTATGAAGTTGTTACAGGCCGGACTCTTAGAAATATCTGATGCAATCCACCCTGACGAGTGTGATATATTGATGATAGATGTATTTTGTTCTATCTAGTGTTCATTCATTTTGATGGGAATGGGATTAGATTAAGTTTATTCTCTTAACCCTTTGAGGACTGATCCTAAGATATTTCGGGCTTGAGTCTATATGGAGAATGTGTGTTATACCAAATCAATTCGTCCTCAACGGGTTAAAATGAAACAAGTTGAAATACCTTGACATGTTGGAACATGTAGCTGCTCTTGCACAGTAGTGTGACATTGCCTGTAGCCAGTATGGGTTCATCGTTGGGACTGATGATGGCCAAACCTCTCTCCACATCTAGATTAAAAATACAATTTTAGACATTCTAAATACAAACCATGAATAAAAGTGGCATACTTAAAGGTTGTTTTTTTGTGAATAAATTGATATATAACTTTGAGTGGCTTAGCACAACAAAATTTATATTCCCTTTGTAATAGGAATGAACTAAAAGGTGAGTAAAATCAGTATAAACATCAAATTTCTACAGGGAATTTGATGACAAAAGAGATTGATCTTACCAGGACAAGTATCTAAAACATATCATTTTTAAAACACATCATCAAAAGACTTTCTAATGTGGAATGAAACTAGACCCATTTTAAATTTGTTAAGTGGGATCACAACACTTCTGACGTCTTAATCATCATGGAGAAGTAGTATAATGCATGAATGCAAAATGGTAGAACCCTCTCAGGTTAAATAATGTTAACAAAAACGAACCTGTTGGGAAGAATTTCTGCTCCTCAACCACAGTGTCAAAGTGCGTTGAGTTGGCCACGCATCGCAGCATTCGCGGAGAGGCAACGAGCGTTGCGTCCACTGCGATCTCGGCCACGTGGCTACCAGAGTACCTCGGTGGGATGACGGTCCACGCCCCCTCTCGTTTTTGGCGTGGCGAGAGGCATGTGTCGTCTGGCGTGGCGCAATCAAGCCACTCCCAGTAGACGTGGGAGATCGGGTGGCCCATGGCCGTGCAGTTGAAGACGTAGGACTTTGTGTTGTAAAAGAGGATATGGCCAGTCATCTGGTCAGACACGCTGATGGTCAGCTCCGGAAGCACTGTAAGGGGGAAATGTTTACAAGTATGGATCATTTAAGGTTTTATAAAAAAAATGTATATACTGTAACATATTTTTACGTGACTTAAAGTAAATCTGCTGCCATTTAAGATTTTTGGATTTTGCATGGTAATCAGATGACAAAACAGTTGTTAACTTTGCTGGGAGAATATTTAATGGAACATCCCCCTCTGGATTTTAAATGCTATTTTGTGGAGAAAATAAGTCCTGATACGTAGTCTCGGAGTTGCATCTCAGGACTTATTTACTCTTCCCTGAATAGCGTGTAAAATCCCTCGGATTGGAACCTTCCATGCTTTTCCCTCAACCACCAATTAACAACTGTATATTATAACATTTTTGATTTAGTGGCCACACATGGCTAAGTTCAAATTCTTAATAACATGGCTGAAGATGCGAACTGGACTGATTGTAGTTTTTAAAGCTTTTATGCCAGATCTTCAGTCAAAGGAACTAACCAATGATCTATTACTGCCCTAGGTCTTCTGTAGGCAAAAATCACATTTTAGGGAACAGGGTTAACACATACCATTGACAATAACCTCGATCGTAACGCTCTCCTGCACATCTCCATTGTCGGCGATCAGCGTGTAGTTCCCAGCATGCATCTCTGAGATGTCCGCAAACCTCACGAGGGCGACGTCTTCCCTGATGCGGCTCTTAAACAGCCTCTGGTCGAGGAGGTCGAGTTCGACGCCATCTTTGATCCAAATGAAGTCAGCTTCAGGGTAGTACTTGAGATGCACCATGATCTTGTCACGCTCCTGTCCTTTGTTGACATTGATGACGTTGCCATGTAAGGGCTCCATGTGAATATATCCCCGATCTGGATGAAAAAATCATATATATACAGTTTTTTTAAATTATATTTCTAATCAAAATGAGGAGTTTCCACTAAATATAAGAGCAAAATAGCGTGTAAACTTTGTGCCCCTGTTGATACAAAGATACACAGAGACTCCATCTGCATGTACATGCATGTAACTTTATTTATTTATTTACTTATTCATTGTCTTTGTAGTCTTTTACTTACTAATGTATTATGTACCGGCTGAACTAGTCAAATGTAGCTGAATCATATGTATTTTAAATTGATATACATACCCACCCAAAAATGTGTTGTAATTCAAGGACGAAGTAAAAAATAAGAAGAAAAGAGTTTAAACAACGCATCTGATACATTTAATAAGAAATAAATGCAATCAATTGTTAGAATCCTTCATCAACTTTTCATATACCCTGAAGTTGCACAACAAAGATGCTATAAAAAAAACAATACAACAGAATATGTTCTAACACAAAACCAACAATTATCTTATATTACCTAGGACAACGACTTGCGTAGTAGTGTTACCCCGCCCCTGATTGTTGACCGCGGTGCAAGCATAGGTCCCATTATCTTTTATGCTGGCCTGGTTGATGATTAGTGTCCCGACAAACTCTCGGTAAGACCGGCGGTTCTGGGACCCTTCCATTAGGACCTGGACCTCCTGGGAACTCTTGAACCTGCGGTAGTTGCTGCGGTCGTGAGGGTGCTGTATGGTAGCCAAACAAACATTTTACAAATATAACATTGCAATGATTTGAGGCAACAATTCATAGCATCTTCTGCAATTGATATATTAGCTTTGACCATTAAAATCAAATAAAAAAATCTAACCCTTACAAAATGATATAAAAGACATGTACGATTATAAGTCTTAACTAAAAAATCAAACTTTCACCAATTTTTTTTAGACAAACTGGGAGAGTCTTCCAAAGTCTAAACCATTCAATTTTTGTGACTATAAGAGAACAAAGAAAATGAAATCCCACTTTCTTTGCCCTCTTTCAATAACAATATATTTCTGGTCAGTAATTTCTCTGTATGTTTGAATACATTCAATTTTCATTAAAAAGTGAACCTGCACCAGTCTCTCCATTCAGACAAGGGTATGCTTGTCTACTTGTTTCGTTTGTTTGTGTTTGTTTGGGGGGTTTTCTGCCTAGATTGTGTCAAATTTGTTCTTATATTTGCAACATGTAAATAATGTATTTAATGTTTTTATTTGTTTTATTTTGATGTATTGTTTTTACTTCAGGGACAATCTGACAAAAAGTGTTTGGCTGAGTACGGTTCACTGGTGAAATATGAAGAACAAAAAATGGTTTGTATGTGTTACTTACAGCAAGTGCTGGATAGTCCCACTGCCATGTGATCTGAACACTGAGAGGCGCATCCACTTTGCATGTAATATTGAACATCTCTCCCTGGATCACCTCAATGGGACTGAAGGCCTTGGGTACAGGTACAGGCGCTCTCGCTATAGAGAAACAAACATTGACACAAATTAATGGACTACTTAAATTACAGATAACGGTATTCATATTGTGCGGTGTTGAACATTATGTGTTAACCCGTTGAGGACTGCTCCTGAAATATTTCGGGCTTGAGTCTATGGAGAGTGCGTGTTATACCAAAATCAATTTGTCCTCAACGGGTTAATTTAAAAATATGGTATTAGGCAAGTGGATCATCTTAATGGGGCAGAATGCCATGGGTATTGTCAGAGGAGCTCTTGTTACAGGAGAAAAAAAAGTTTACACAAATTAAAGGACTAAACACAAGTAATAATTAACATTGATCCGATATATAACAGTATTCATAGAAATTACTTAGGGACAACATAATGGGGTGTATGGGGTGTTGAACATCTATGTGCTAATAAAAATGGTTATAAGCAATTGTTATAAGCAATATCATTACAAAACTGTATCACAATTTATATAACCAGGCCAACCACAGCTCTAACCTACTGCACTTAACTAACGCCAGTTATTCACAAACATATTGAGCACTATATCACCATTTTGTTTACAAAACATGAAGCTGCTTGGATAAATCAAAGCTATATTGTTTGTATTACGCTCTTCCTTTGCAAGAGATAAGCGACTTCCAAGCAGACTTCCCGGCAGTCTGGCCGGAGACTTGACAATTCAATCACAGATGCCTGGCAAGCAACTGTCCTTAAAACAGATGCACATTTGTTTTCTGTAAATTTATGGATGTCCGAAACTGTCACGGACTCGCCTGAAATTCCATCGCAGACCTTTTGATAAACCAAATTGTAGTGAAAATTGTATAAGAATTGGTCCACCCATTCAATGCATTTTCCACAGATCAAGTACTACCTACTTATATTTTGGACCATTCCTGATCTAGCTACAGGACAATGAAATAAATTTATTAGAAAACTGCCAAAGATCATCTGACCAATTTCTATCTCTTCTGGTTTTACATAAATAGCACATTAATAATCAAAGACCGACCTTGAGGGCAAAGTACTCCTCTATGCAATGATTTGTGCAAAGTACAAATTTGTTCATTCTGAGACCCATATAGTTTAATTACCCTAATCATTACGAACATGTTTGGCATTCCACAAGACAAGAGCAACCCAAACTTGAAAACTCAGATGATATGACAGAAACAAAATGAAGGGGTGGGAGGAGATTCTTATGTAAAAAGAGATCTTATTCTGCCTTGCCTTATTAGCCCCAGACCTTGGCCCCTTTCCATAAAGGTTGACAAGAAGCCATGAGTAAGCTCAGGTTGGACTCCGTCCAAGATGGACATGACCGCTTGACAATAAACAACTTCTAGCTGTTCCTTTAATCACCCATTGTTCTCATTTCATCGCAACAATAATATTGAGGCACTCAAATTAACCTGTTCCCTACGAGTTTGTGAAATCCCCAATGACTTTTTACACAACCCACTCAGCTCCCTTGGTTAAGGGTATAACCAATGTCTATGGGAACCTGGTTAGTCATGTATTGTATCTATGGGATATTCAGCGTTTAGGAGAGAAAAGTTTAATAATGATTTCAGGCAAGTTTGCTAGTTCATATTTTGGATGTGCGTATAACAGTTTATTATAAATTGTAAGTCTCTTTCCAATTTGCAGCTGAAAAGGAAACTGAAGCTCCCTTTTCATACTTCTGATTTGTTTACTGCTCCTATTTCATTGAATTATCAATTTTTTGAATTATTACTAATGATTTTCGATAACAACTTAATAAAGGAAAGTTGGTGAAGATTCAAGTTTCACATCTGCCATCCATAAGTCTAAGACTACAAATGATTTAACCATAATTAAGTTAAGGCTTTATTATGTTCTTGTATTTTGAATGCTATATTACACTTTCTTAAGACTTAGTAATGTAGGTCAGGAAAGCATCACATCATCTATAACTTGAAAACTGATTCTCAATAAGACAAGGCGCAAAAATATTCGCATATTTGATCATTGTGACAAAGGTTCATGATCAAGAACAGAGGAAATGTACAACCCATGGGCATCGATTCGTAATTGATACCCATTCATCAGGGGGGATGATCCATTCATCCATCCCCATGATGAATGATTATTATGTAAGTATTGATGCCCATGGTACAACCCTAATGAACCTCAATGCTTACAAACTTCAATTTAGGAAATAATTCTACAAGAGACATTTTCAAAGAGATCACAAAGCCTTGGAACAAAAAGAAGCTCATACCCATGCATCAACTGACCAACCAAGTTCCTTTAATTTCAAAGTCTGGTGTATTCTCAAGTAAAAGAGGATATCTGGTGAACCAAAAATATAATATCCAAGTTCCTTTATATCCCCCAATGACAAATCTATTGTATTCTTTAGAATTAAAAAGTGGGGGAGGGGGCTTAATGAATCAATTATCTGGGTTCCTACTTCCATGAAAAAATTTGACCTACAGATGAGTGATGTATGAGCTTGCATCCACACAGATGCTGAAAATTGTGAGTGAAATGAGTACTAAACTAAGATACATCTGGTAAAACTATGGCATGTATGTAGTGATGGTCGACAACAGTCTATGTCCTTGTTTATAAAGACTATCTTCATTAATATATAAATAATTTTCCATATGTTTTAGATGGACTTTAATAACAGTTTTGACTGTGTGTGATGGTACACAACCATAAGCTTGATCGATAACTGTTCTTTTACATTCTCAGGCAGTGAAGAGAGATATGCATGTGGACACATGGTCTGTGTACCGATGTGCAGTCTTTCCATCAACTTTCCCCAAGATCTAGGATCCGGTGTGGACATGGCATAGGGGAAGGAAGGATGGGCAGATTGTCTTACCTATTTCTGTCCCAGTGAATAAGATGTTACCTGTCACTGGCCTCTATCATACCCAAATTAGCAACTGACATATGTACACTATACCTGATAATACTCTTAGTGACCTCTGTGATATATTCAACTATAGGATATATGCATATATTATAATAATCACATTTTTGGGCTACCATATCATTGCTTTTATCTAGCCAAATGCATTTATAAATATATATTATTTTGTTGTATTTTGGTAAGTTATATTTTAGTGTGTTGTAATATATTTATCCATGAACTCAGATAACAGTCTTGTTTATTATACTGTACAATGACAAAGATATATGATTAAACTGCATAATAAGCTACAAATTCCTGGTGAAGTATTAATTAACTCTGTAATACAGTACTTTCAACTAGAAACTAAATTAGCTATGTAATAAACCTAGAAATAGACTTAATGGCCTCTGAAATATATTCAACTATAAAAACTAAAAAAGCTTTTTTTCTCTACCAAATAATTCCATTAATGACCCGCATAAATTAGTCAGCTAGGCATATATACTTATACTTTCCATATCCCACGACTACAGCCACATTTATTTCATGTCTGAACTTAATGACATTTATGCAGGGAAGTAGTACTAAATTAGTAATTCTAATACCTAATACCTAATTTACTCAAATTTATCTCTTTTCAAAATTAAAATTTTAGAAGTGGACGTGCACCAAGCCTTCCTTTATGCTTCATTCCCAAATTGCAACTGCTTTGTTATTTCGTAACTTAATACACAGGTATCTAAAAAAAAGGGAGTATTGAAGTCTAAATAGTAATTAACAAAATGGTTAATTTGAGACAACTGGTGAGCAACTAGGGGGTTACCCTATCAACTTCTAATAATTAGAAACAATGGAGGATTTTTAACTCATTCAAGTAAACTTTACTAAAGGAGAGTATTCAGGTTGTTTTTTAGCAATTTGAGTTTGCCAAATTCAATTTGGCATTGAAAGGGTTAAGCAAGTTATCAGAGGGATCTGAGAGGAAAAGTCTTTTCAGCGCTACTTGAGATTAAACACACGATCACACAGTCCCCTGCTAACGTGGAAACGTCATCTGGCCGTCATGTACTGTGTAAACGGTTGTCATGACGATACAGCGACAAAACGATCCACGCAGGGGCAAATAATCCTTCCAGACAAGGCTAAGCTAATTGGATAATTTATGCCTCTACATACCTCAGTACATGTATGTTGCAGGTACTCAATCATGAACGATGGAACATCTTCTGTGCATAAACATTACAATATGTGACCCGCTATAGTAAAACCCGGCACTTGTCCGCCATGAGTTTTAACTCTGAAATTGTTTTTAGATCATTTCCAAAATTAGAAGAGTGCAGACATTTTTTACTGATCCACAAAATATGCCTGTGGAGCATTGTTTTTTTTTAAAATGGGGACAAAAAATGTGAAAATCAAACTAAAGTGAGCCATGCATCACTAAAGTTCCTAAGAAAAATGCATCAGTAAAAAACTTTACACGCTAATTGACCAATAAGAATGCAGGGATTCTTCTAGCCCTTTTATAATATTGACTGCGGTAGCAAGATAATTTTTAATTACATATAATTGACATGTCTTTGGGAGGAATATTCCTCTCCAAACATACAAGAGAGAGGGAGCAATATCCAATGGGCTAATGTAGTTTTGAGTAACATAACCATGAAGTAAAACAGGTTTTGCAACGTTTGATACAAATCTGTCCGATGTCAAAGCACAGCTGCTAAAGAAGAACAACAAGTATGAATTTTCATTGCGCTTACCTTCATAGGCCAAGATGATGAACTTGCTCTGGGTGAGGTTGCCCTTCTGCGCCTGGCACTGCATGGGGTCAAAGTACCTGGTCTCGTTGGCGGGAACCTGAAACCCCACCCTGGGGTTGTAGGCGATCCCCGACCCCGGTCCTGAGAAGATGCGTTCGTTAGCGACCAGCGTCACGTTGATGTGGGGGTCGGTTACGGTGCATGGAATGGTGTACGGATCGCCGATGATGACCTTGGTGTAGTAGAAGGCGGTGTCATTGGCAAAGAAGCGTCCTTCAACTGTAAAAATAAATTCACATCGTTTTAATAATTGTGGTCGGCAATGGTCGCTTTATTAAATATGGAGGTCAGGATTGTGTGTAGGTGATTATGATTATGACTTTCATTGGCAAATAATCATCTGTACCTATATAGTAGTAGAAAGAACAATCCATTTCATCATTCGGAAAAATTATATACTTTTAAATTTTAAAGAAATTTGGTCTAATGAAAGTGTCAAGGGTAGACATTTGACTAGAGGCAGCGATACTAGAAAGTTTCTACTGGACACTATTCAATAGATCTCTGTCATCATACTATTGCACAAACCATTCCCGATTCTATCATACTTTCAAGCATATTTCTAGAGAAAGACTGACCGTCTGAGCTGACATATGTGTAGACCTCTGCAGCAGTCTGTTCACTGAGTCTGTCCTGGTGTCGGGAGTAGAAGCAGCGGTAGTAACCCGTATCCAGAAACGTCAGATTGGTCACCTAAAGTAGGACAAAAAGAAACAAAACTTATGAGAAACCAATTTATACTGTCCACATCATCGTGACAAAAATACAAGAAAACTAACCCCAGATCCAAGAAAACCCCAACTAATTTGAAGCATACTACGAAAGCACAGCATGAAGGGCTCAAAGGCATCCAATGGACTTCTGGAATACTCCATGGGTATTGGTGTCAGGGTGATTGTTATGATACAGTCCACATGTCTCTAAACATCCTGATGAGAAGACAAGAAAACAAACAACCCCAGACACCAGATATCCTATGAAACCACAGCTTGCCTGAAGCACATCGCCAAAGAACACACAATGCAGGCATCCAATGGACTTCTTGGATACTCGATGCATGGTGGTGTCAGATATTGGTGTATCATGAGAGAACAATTTAACCTGCCCACACATCTATGGTCCTGATAAGAAAATGTCAAAAACCAATTTCCCCAACTAACCTGAAGCATACTACGGAAACGCAGTGCCAGCGGACATGAGGGGCATCCAATGGACTTCTGGGATACCCGATGGGTTGTGGTGTCGGGGTACACCCACTCCAGGGGGGAGGATCCGGTGCAGAGCAGCTCCAAGTTGTGATGCTCCGGGATCACTATCTCAGACGAGTTGACGTGTAGGATGGGGGGACCATCACGGTGAAGCTGAGCATCTACACACACAAATCAGAGGGAAATTTATAGTCAATCAGTTATTTCCCAAAACAGAAATAGAGGGGAAGGGAGGGGGTGAGGGAGGTTATATTATTAAAATGTTAAGTATTTATAACTCACTAATGATACAAGTCATTCAAATTGGTAACATCAAATTGATTTTGAGGCATTATACCATTTTGACATGGAGTTCGCATCAATAATACATTATCTTGGTATGTATTTATAATTTTACATATTTTACACTACGCGACAAAAGATTGTGGGAAAATTGTGTCAATATGTCATGACCTACCATCAGCTGCGACAAAAACATAGACCTCTGCTGCGGTAGCGTGATTCACGTGGCTCACGTAGCGGCTGTAGATGCACTGGAACTGCCCCGTGTCCTGCGGCTCCACAGAGTGCACCGTCAGCGTACTGGTGAACTTGGCGCTATGGTGACATGTGGGGCAAGCCGTGGAGACGAGGAGGACCCTGGTGCGCACTGCTTCGGGGTAGACCCACTCCAGCATGAAGCCTCCTGTGCAGGTCACCTCGAGTGTCGTGTTCTCGCGCAGCACGATCTCGGACTTGTTGTCGCGGATCCGCGGCGGACCAATTTCGTTCAAATGTGCAGCTCCTGTTGATGGTACACAGAATAAAAGGAATTTTATCAAAATATTTAAAAACTTGATGACCTAAACAAATTTACAAATATACTTTTAATGATAAAGTTAGTTTATTTAAAGTATTATAATTTGTTACAAGGAAAATGCATGTTACCCGAAATGTCCAAAGAACAAAAGTCATTTATTATTGACCAATAATTGTAAAATTGTTTATAAAAAATTAGTTTACAGAAATAAATAGCTTATAGATACACGGTACCTTAAAATAATACACATTTAAAACAGTTCAATTTCAATGCACTACTATTCTTGGTGACATACCTATTACATTGACTGTTGTCTCCGAAAAGTAACTGTCCCAGAAGTTTGTCGCCACACACATGTAGGTGCCGTTATCATAGCTAGAAGCCGAAACGACGTGAAGCGTGCTCACATACTTGTGCATGGTGGATTCAGAACCTCTATCCGGGGCCTCTCCTACATCCGTCATCACTTGGTAGTTATTGGTGTTGCGATCGACTAACTTCTCAGAAAAGAGAAAGGAAAGAAAATATGATCAGATACTTTAAATTCATACGAAGGTCAATAAGTCATACATGTGCATTTATATGGGTTATTTAAGGTATCAATGCTATTTATTGTAAGCAGATTATGAAATACTTAATACTTGGTATTTACCAGTATTGTCATTGACAAACTCTTTAGCAAAATACACAGAGTAGTTGTCATTTAATATTTTTTCTACTTGATCTCTTTTATCTAATGACCACCAAAATGTTACTCATTTATGAATGGACAAATGGATACTTTTTTATGAATATAAGCTCATTCATAATGCATGGAGAATGGAATATGTGTTATCATAACTTCTTGCTAGAAGAGTTAAATGTCAACATTCAAAGTGGCGAATTGAATGTATTTCAGTCAATGATCTGTTTACTAGCAGAACATTCCATTTTTATCTCAACTTATGTCTCAGGAAATCAATTTGGGAAATTAAATGGGAAATGTACCGGGAAAAAGCATACATGATGTAGCAGTATTGCCTTATTCTAGTATGCTGCTCACTGTCAAAGGTATAATGCCTATCATTTGATACAGGGTATGAATGAAGAGATATCCCCCATAATTCACCGCAGAAATGTGAGCTGTGACGTCAAAGGGATATGATCAAGGAACACTTTTCATCGTAAGAGAGATATCACACTGAGTGTTACTATCTCCACATCTCACTGAACCCGATGCTGTAGTAGGAAGCAACTCGATATCTCTTCAGAGAGTAAACATTACTAGGGAGTGATCCGTAAGAGGAAGCCATTTGAGATCTCTTTTCGAGAAAACAGACCTAGTACGCGATCAGCGTAGTGCCAGGGAAGAGATTATGTGTCTCTAACAAGCAAACATTACTAGCGGGTGATCGATCGGTAAGAGGAAGCGATAAGATATCTCGCGCGCGTAAACATAACTAGTGAATGATACCGTTCCCTGGATAATCATCCGGAGACAAGGGATTACTTGTCAAGTCAGACCGCAACCTCCTCTATCCCGAGAAGGGGAGGATCTACAACTCCGCCCTCTAGCCTACCCATAGCAACAACTATGACATTGGACAAGTTGTACAGGCGGAACACAAATTTTGACATTAGCAGCCCCTATTTGACCCGAGGTCTGGTTAACAAAAGGCAAGCAAGACATATTATTACATGTACCGGTAATAGAATTTCACTCTAACAATATTATTTGATTGAAAAAAAGGAGACAAAAAACCTTCATTCTAAACAATCCTTGGCATAGAAATATGATGAGCACCTGTCATTTGATTGAATTTGAATGCGTCTCTTCTTTGAATAAATTAGCTACAACTTAAGACGAGAGTGATTAACAGGAAGCCAGTGCATGACTGGACAATACGGCCCGGAGGGTCACTTGTTCATGAAGCTGCCCTGGTCATCTGTGATCCAAATTGTGTATTCAATCAGGCATTCTTGCTTTTACTTTCTCCTTGGAATCCAAAGAAGATGTTGCATTTAAATACAATTATATTAACATTTAAAAATGCAACACTGAGTTAAAATCCAAAGATTTTAGCATAAAGGTCACATTACATTTGTAGGATATTTGGTACCAAACACAGCTTTCCATTTGATCCATAATAAGCTAGTGCAAACGTGCGTTCGAAGTTTTATGCAACCTTACGCTTTAATTTTTTTTAATGTATTGAATTAAGTTGTATTTAATGGCTAAGTTGCATTTAATGGCAAAGTTTTGTTTAATACCAAGGTTGTGTTGAATCGCAAATTTACAAGTTTTGACTCGGATAAGTGACTTACAGATTCAGCAGGGTAGTCCCAAGACAGATCCTCCATGCTTCCTGCTGGTGCCCACACCTCACAGGTCACGTTGAACCCCTCCCACCCCTCCAAAACCTCATACTTGTTGATGGACACTCGTGGAACCAGAGAGGGCGCTTTTTCTGTTAACAAAAAAAGAAAAAATAGAGCTTCCATTGGTATAATAATTGTATTTGTATAGGTCAAGAGAAGGGAATACAAATATATTTTTGGCATATTCACAAATTATCTGTAAATTTTCTTTGCACGCACACTCTGCAAGCACTTGTAACATAAACATGAATGACATCAACCAGTTTAATGTGCTATTATTAACTACATGGTAAGTTTCACTTGAAAATCCTATATAATTATTGCTGGATTTGTACAGGCATGACGAGTAAAAATAGTACATTCTGGGACATCTTGCAAGCAAAATGTTATGAAAGGACCATAGGACAATGATCCTTGTCAAATCTCAGACGAATTGATTACAAATGTCTCCTTTCTGAAGGGAAGGAAGCATCATACTGCATTTAAACATATGACAGACATTGGAGGGAGTGCCATCTTGAATGATGACTCAAAACAGACTAAACTTCTCCATATTTTGAAGAACACTGGACAGATTTTGGCTTTTATTTCCATTTCGTTCAATAGATATTTACGATTGAAGCGTTCAGATAATCTAAGCCATGTTCAAAGTAAGTGCAATGCATTTTTTGCTAACTTACTGTCTAAAAAACATCCAATTAACATGAATTTTTCACACATTACTTTGTGGACATACACATTTTATAAATTTACTTTTTGCACTTTTCTACAAAGTTACTCGATCCCTTTAAGGGCTCAGAAGCAAGAGAGGAAGTGGAAACCAACATGATCTGGAGACGTGACATGCACAGGAAAGACGATGAAAGGTGAAGGATATTCCTGCCACCGGGTGTAGACAACAAAAATCACAATTTGTGTTAATAAAACCATATGATAAAACCAAATAAATAGATAGAGTTGCGAGGCTGGAATCAATCACCATCTCTTCCTCCTCTGACCTTCATCCTCATCCTCATCCTCCGCATCATCCCTCATCATCATCATCATCTCTCATCGCATCACCCACTTTCCCCATGGAAGTCTGGGGGCAAGTCAACTTCACCCATTCACAAATTTCTGCAGATGTTTTTTTTTGTATTCTCTCTTGATATGTCACACTATAAATACCCTAAATCACGTTAATGGTATCATTATAGGTACGTACTGTACAGACACATTCCAAACGAGAGGAAATTGAAAATGATAATGGGTCGGGATTATCATGTGGTACCACCAACAAGTCTCCAGATGTTCTTATCCCCTTTTGCAATATCGCATGAAGTGAATTTTCTATTGATATAACATTTTTTAATAAACAGAAAAGGATATTGAAGATGATAATTGTGGGTGTACTCAATCTAAAAATATTTCTTCTGGTTTAGTTTGATATAAACTAACTAATGAAAACCATTAATGATAACAGAACCCACCATGGACTGGAGCATTCTGGAAGTATGAAAATGCCAAATTAACCCATTGAAGACAGTTTCATTTTGTCAAAACACCCATTTTCAAAGACGTCAGCTCAAGATATATCAGGCACTTTGCACAAAGTTGCATACCCTTTCAAGACATACTGTTGTACTTGTATTAGTCCTGAGCAGGTTTCGAAGTAGCACAACGCTTAAAATGTCTTAATTTTTTGTTCAAGATTATGACTAACTCTCTTAAATGGGATTACAATGCCCAGAGTCATTATTAAAGGGATTAATTGTCCCCTTCCTCCAAGATGACATAGCTAATTACTGCCCTGCTAGACTGATGGAA
Organism: Dendraster excentricus; assembly: GCA_031471515.1. Lineage (NCBI taxonomy): Eukaryota > Metazoa > Echinodermata > Echinoidea > Clypeasteroida > Dendrasteridae > Dendraster > Dendraster excentricus. The sequence goes on along the minus strand of JAUELG010110920.1, from coordinate 697 downwards.
GTCGCTGGTCTTTATTACATGAACTTGTGCCCTCTTCCTCCTCCTCCCTCCCCTTGGCAGAAACAAAATAGGTCTTAAAATATTGTCAAAGTCTATTTAACAAAGCAGTACTCATAACTGTCTGGCTCATGGGAAGTGCTATGAATATCAAAGTAAAATATATCCCATTTGAAAAATGAATATTAAGGCTAGAATGAGTCAAATGTCACACATGTTATATCAAACACACCTGGTTAAGACCATTCTTCCGATCCTTGCATTTATTCTTAGACCGTTAGGAGGTTCATATCAGGGGACCAACATAGGGTGTGTTTATGCTAAAAATTTTGGGCCAAAATCAGGAATCTCAAACATGATTAGTGTAAAACGCTGTTGTGTCCGGACTCATTTTCTTATAATCACAGATTGTAAACTCTGATTCTAGACGCATAAAATTGTGCGTTTACAATCATAAACGCAACATCACGTACAGAGACGTTTAGATTACATCATATAAACGCCTTTCCGGTTCACGTACAATACACTCAATTCAAAAGCGGTGACCTGCCTTCATGAGTCAACTAGCCAGCGCATGCGCGGTGCATGTTCACGAAATCAGCTCTGCAAAAAAGTTGAGCATACACAGTACTCCCGTAAACGGCGTTTTGAATCAGTGTTTTGGAAGAGCGTTTCAAAACGCTGATTCTGCCTTCGGAAG
>JAUELG010110919.1:22449-33945 GCA_031471515.1 Dendraster excentricus | reverse complement strand
ATTTTGTGCCGAATGGAGGGGGAAATCCGATTCTTTTATGGAGGCGCAGCAAAGCTGGCATATTGATTACTATTTTAATGGTAAGTATTCCATGATTTTATTATTTTAAAGCTGAATCCAGGTGCACATAAATCAATTTTTTTTGGTCACTTTTGGGTGGATTCGGATCGCCACGCTGTGCGTGGCGATCCCCGGAGTTAGGTAGCAACCTGCCACAAAACGACTTACTCGTAACGTCAAGATCTGCCTTGCCGATGGGGGTCCAAGAGGGCGGGGTGGGATGGAGGTTGCCTGATGAGGCGGTGTAGGAGATGGTGTCATAGTTGTACCAGACTGTCAGGTAGTTGTAGAACCCATCAGGGTATATCACTCCGTTCTCGTCCACCAACCTTCCTGTGTGATACTGCAGCGAGGAAAATAATGAGGGAGGTATTTAAATTAACATTATCATCCTTTATATCACTCTTTTTATCTTCACAGACAATACTCCCAAATTATCTTCACCTTCACTATTCCAATTATCTTCACCATCAGTAATGAGATCATTAACCACCTGATGCACCATCATACCATCATCAATAGTTTTCATCTATCCTTATTGTTATCATTGTAATCCTCATTATCAAATTGACTCCTCGCTGTATTCTCCTGATTATTACCATTGTAATCAATGTTTGACATCATTTTAGTCATCATCATCATCACCACCATCATCATATTTATAAAATAGGAAGAGGTTCCCTTACCCGGTTAATGTCGGCCGGCGACTCTGCCACACCCGTCTGCAGGATCATCTTGTAGGCCAGGACTCCCTTGTCTGTGGCATTGGGGTACCACCGATCTGTCTTGATGCTGTACCCCCTCTTGTCGGCATCGAAGGCATCCTGCATATCTGTGATTGAGAAGGAATACAGTGGTTGAGAAGTTATGGCATAACTAAGAGATATTGTGAAGCTTATCATAATTCTTACATATTCACAAGGGTGCTACAATTTTGTTACATGTAATGTTTGATTTAGATATAAACATTTCTGTCTACTACATGAAATAATTCTTCATCAGGAACATAATTAAATTAGACTCCCATATATTTCAGAACATACATTCGACTATAATTTCAAAGTAACAACAGAACACAAACTTATCAAAGCTGGACTCAAGGCTCACCAGGAGTAATTATCAGAAACTGTTAAATGTGGTTTGAATTCCTCACCTATCAACCAATCCCTGAAAGTTTCCAACCAAAACGTTGGAAGTCCACCGTCCGCCTCCCGAATGACCTCCGGTACGGCGCCGATCGCCGCATGGTATGCGTGCAACTGTCGCTGGCGTCGTGGGTAATCGTAGTCCTCCTGCGTGACTGCATACATGTTGTAGAAGCTGAAGTAGCGCGACTGAGCGTTGAGGAAGTCTTCCTCCCGCGTCCCCCGCGGCACGACGTCGGTGATCTCCAGTCCGTCCTCGATGATCAGGACCCCGTAGATACTGGCTCCCAGCAGGCAGGCGAACAGGACAAGAATGCCCACCTGGAAGGAACAATAAGCAAAATTGATCAGTTTTAAAAAGAGGACAATTGTTGATAAACCAATACAATTTGACTAAAGTCTCTTGATGGCGTCAAACCAATTGATTTCATTGACCTTCATTGCTATTAATATGCAACAGCTGATATAATGTACTCAAAGATAATCTGAACTATAGGGCCAGAAAATATTTTGTTGAAATCAAATTTACTATTCCAGCATGGACTATGGCATGACAGAGATATTTTGTCACTGTATGTTGTTATGATTTATTTTTTTTTCTATTGGAATAAAAAATACCAAACTATTGAAACTTGCAGCATAGTAGTTAAGTCACTTACAGACAGTGTCTACAGTGTAAGACACTAATAAGTTCATTACCTTGACTCCCGTTTTATGGATGAAGGGTGCGTAGTAATCCCTGACGAACTCCGACACGCTCCACCTCCAGAACCTCAGCTTCAGCACACACTCCCTCATCGTCATCCTCTCCGATGTTGACCTAAGCAGCGTGCGCATCGAGGTCATCGACGTCGCCATGCTGGGTGGGGCGGAATCGTACGGGGGTGGCGGGGAGGATGTCGGCAACATCGTATGGTCGGTGGAAGCCATGTGACCGGTGGTGGTCGTCTTGCGATCGGAGGTGGTCGACGATGTCGGCAGCACCTCCGTGACGCACTGACCGCCGGGGTCAGTGGACGCATGAGTGATGGTCTGCACCGTGGAATGGAGAGTGATGTCTGTTCTGTCGGGCTGGGGATTCTGCCGCCTCGACGGGTAGGAGGGGTACTGGTGGTGGGGGTGGGGTTGGGGGTGGTGGTGGTGGGGGTAGAGGGGGAGGGGTGACTCCCTGTAAGGGGCTGAGCCCCCGCAGAGGGGCCGTGGTTGGACTCTAACCACTCTGTGTGCTTGGTTACTGCAGAATAGAGCATGGAAGAAAAAAAAGAAGGTTGAAAAAAATTAGTAAACCGTAATTATTTGACAATGTACAGAAAAAAGGGTAATCATAGAAAGGTGAAATATGGCACATTACTTCTTAATCATCTTGCTTAATGCAACCTTGCCATTTTGATATTGTCATACTTATACCTGTGATCACTCATTCTAAATGTCAAAACAACTTGTTTTATGGTGCAAGATGGATAATAAGTCCTCAAAGTATTATTTTCCCAGCGTGAAACTACTGTATTAAAAAGAAATCCCCGTAGGAATCCGATTTTCTTTGCCCTTTTTTAATCACAATATATTTTGGGGCAGTTTCTTCATATGTTTTAATTTAAAAAGAATTTACCTTTGCATACAGCAGAGAAGATCTATTTTCTTCTCTTCTCTCCTCTCAATGTCCAGGGCAAGGATTGCTGGGAAGACGAGCAGCATAACCAGGAGGTTAAAGGTCAAAACTATGACAAGCTGAAAAACAAGGTCAGAAGACAGGAAGTTAAGACTTAATAATCAGCATCAAAGACAAAGAAATTAACAAGACTATCAGCATGACCCTATGACAAGCTCAAAAAAAGGAAGAATGTAACTTATATCTGTATGTTACAAACCATTAAACAAACACAAATAAATATCGTACTTAAATGTAAAACATAACAATATAAACATAGACTAGCAGTATGTCCAGCAGGTGAAAGGTAAAATCTATTACAAGTTGAAAACAAGGATATCAAATCTTTAAACCTTCATAAACATCAAACTAAAAGGTAGTAAACACCATGAAAGACACCAACGATAGGATTTTGAAAACAAGTCATAAAAGTTGGAACAAGATAAAAATTACATAAAAATCCACACTAAACATGGCATGAGTGATGTATGAAATGATCATAAGAAAATAATTCTGATCATCAAGTTTCCTATGGAGTCTCACAAAACACCATAATAGGATCGATAGGTATTGATCATATTGTAACAGGAGCATTAACATTTGATAAATAACAGTTAGCGCTATTTCAGGACAACCATAATTTTGTAATAATTGTTACTTAATTGTTAACTTAATTGGAAGGCAAGTGATCTTGTCTAGTTGTATGAACAATTTTAAAATAACAAAATAATGGTAAACGCTATGATAACCACAATTTTGTAATTATTATCATTATTTTGTAATTGTCATCATAACTGATTTAATTGGAAGGCAAGCAATCTTGTCTAGTTGCATGAACAATTTTCCAAATAATGGTTACCGCTATGATAACCACCAATTTGGTAATTATTATCATTATTTTGTAATTGTCATCATAACCGACTAACTTGGAAGGCAAGTGATCTTGTCTAGTTGCATGAACAATTTTCCAAATAATGGTTAGCGCTATGATAACCACCAATTTGGTAATTATTATCATTATTTTGTAATTGTTATAATTATTAACTTACTTGGAAGGCAAGTGATCTGAGAGCAGGGATTGGAATGATTGCAGCAGCGAGGAAGGAGCAGATGTTATTCAACGACGTCAACAAGACGCTAACACCTGCCCTTCTTAGGATCTCTCCTGTTTTATGCTGTGAAGCAAATCAAAATGAGAAGAAAGTTTTAGATACTGATACAAATTAAAACTTGTAGGTATTACATCTGGATATTGATAAAAAGTTGGACGATAATAAAGATGTTATTAACCAGCGCCAGCACCTGCCCCTCTCTGTTTTTATGCTGTAAAGCAAGGTAAAAATGAAGAGAAAGTTTCAGATGAGAAGTTTAAATAATCAGATTTAGAGAACTGATAGAAAGTGCATATTTGTATAAAACCTGCATATCTCAAGATCACCTTTCTTTCTAAGGTGGAAAAAAGACTGAAATCTTTCTAACTCCCAAATCCAAGACACAATCTTGCACACCTGTAAAACTGGAGATAATGGGAGGGGGAGAGGGAGGCCTAATCACAAAGATATCGCAAGCTCAGTAAAGCCAGAAGAGAACTTTTTGCTTGGTTTACATCTATTCAATCTACCTTATGAGCGGCTATTGGTTTATAGTCAGGGTTAGGTTTGAGTCAGGTTTAGAATCATGAATCATCAAGTCAGGGAAGTTTTTGGAAGTTACAGGCATCTTGTATAGAAACAGATGGGTGCAGACTTACTGATGGTGTATTTTACCGACTGAGTGTAAAACACATGGGTGAACGTAAACTAAATGTTTAGACCAAAAAAAGACCCTAGCATGATCACCATTTAGATGCTCTTCACACATGAAAAGACCGTGTCTCTATAGTCAGCTCTCATATGAAACGGTACTCAAACGCCCATTTAATTAGTTATGACTAATGATATGAGGTATCGTTAGTGAGCATTCAGACACACTTTTTCGGTTGTAAAACTAATCAGCAGCTGATTCTTTATGATTCGTCATGATTAAATGATGCAAATTTTTGTAGTGTGAACATGAGGTCAGCCAACCAGAGCAGAGATTCAGGGAGGTCTCTGGGAACATGTGGGAGAACAAAGGGCTGAAATAACAACCAGGTGAATTAAGTGAGCATCCCTACTCAAGGGCAAATCAACACAGTCACTGGCCAGGTAGGACAGGTAAATGGCTGGCTTGATAAGACCTGCCTGTCTCGCTCTTCAAGACAGGTATGGTGAAATAATATATCAAAGAAAATAAGCATGGGTCCACACCAAGTGAAGTTATGGAGCATCCCAACTCAAGGGAAAATCAACAGTAGCTGGATGGCCAGGTAGAACAGGTAAATGACAAGCTAGATAAGACCTGCCTGTCTTGTTCTATAAAAGACAGGTATGGTGGAATATAAGAAAATTAGCAATAGCATAGGTCCACACCAAGTGAAGTTATGGAGCATCCCTACTCACGGGCAAATCCACACAGTCACTGGCCAGATGGATAGGTAAATGGCTGGCTTGATAAGACCTGCCTGTCTTGCTCTACAAGTCAGGTATGGTGAAAATGAGCTGGGTTCACACTACGCTACATTCAACTCGAAGTCAACCCATTTGGTGGGCAGGAGGGCAGGTAAATTTAGTGAGCATCCAACTCAAGGGCAATTCAGCAGTAGGCTGCATTGGTCAGACATGGTAAAATCATCTTAGGAACATACAGTACCGTCCATATAATTAACCTGTCTGACGGTATACAATATATTGATGCAACACAAGTAATTGATACCATGAAATCTCTTTTTTACAACAGACAAGCAAATGGAGAAAGCATAAATAATAAGAAAAAATGCCACAAAACTAGTAGAAAGAAAACTACAAAAAAAATACAGGGGTTTTTCACCTATGCCAGGAACTGCTGGGGTATAAAAACCATAAAACTTTTGCACTTGCACATTTTTTTTTGGAGTCAGAAGTCTGCAGTTTTGGTACAAATATTTATCTTTGGACATACCGGGATGTAAACAGCAGGGGAAACTCAGCGCCTCACTGATTGGTGAGGTGGATGGAGGTGATAAACAAACCGTAAATTTGGGCGAAAAGCTCCCTGGTGGTAGAAAATTGGAATGGTGGTCTAGGACCTAGAAGTAGGAGTAGGACTAATGAATAAAGGTTTTGAGCTTGGAGAGGAAAATCGTGATAATTATGATGGTACAAATTTGTAACTTGTTACACTATTAAGGGGACAGCATGTTTTTAAATATGAAATTGGATGAGAGAATTAAGACTATTCTACTAAGAAACACAGCCATTGAATGTGGCAGTTTTCAAATTCCATAAAAATGTTATGAATATTTTGCCCATTTATACATACCCATTATTAGGGCATAAATATGATGTATTTTGTTTGTTTAATTGTCATTCCGCCTCTGAAGAAAATTCTGCTAGGATAAAAAAAATTAGGCCCCAATTTGACTCTCATAAATATTGTGGTATTCACTAGCTACAACTACAAGTACAAACAAAAATGTATAGAATACCAGGGCTCCACACTCGCCATTTTAGTTAATGGCCCCAAGTGCAATTTTACTGGCCCCGGGCCAGCGGGCCAGCGGGCCTTGCCATAGCTGAATGGAAGAAATCTCAGAAAATTGTAACCAAACTATGTAATATTGGTCATCACGTTTCAAGACATGTTTCTAGACTGTGTGAACGGACTGGTCTACCACAGACCAGAGTCAAAGACCAAGATCTTTGGTCTAGATTGTAGAACTACAATGTAGATTGCACTTTGGGGTCTGGGCCCAGCTAGGCAAATAAACTGTGCTTGGGAAAGGGGGAAACTTCTATTTACGTTGATTACAAACATGTCAGCCATGTCAGTTTTATAATTATGGCAAGCCTTTTTCCCCCTAACATGATCTTATTCTCATGAATATTGGGATATAATTAAAAATGCTGAATGCACAGCCATCCATGCACACTGACATATCATATAACTAATCAACATACTGCCACTGCGAAGGCACACAATTCATATCAGTCCAATAGGCTATTTTGATGAGAATTTTGTAGAAAACCGAGAACTAGTAAAAATGTTTGAAAGGGAAAATCCAACTTTTTATTCAACCCTGCAGCACATCGTGAACATAAGGAGCCCATTGATCGAAGAATAATGCAGTTGAGGTTGTTTTTTAATTTGATGTTACAATGTTTTACATTCCAACATGCACATGTGAACGAGGTATTAAATTGGCAACCCCCTTTTCACCCAACTCTCTTTCCCTCACTCTCATTTTACTTTCTGGTCATAGTAGTACACTGATTTGTCTGTTACATTCCCCCATTTCACTATCCATGAATAACAGATGAATAATAGACTGAGATGAAAAGAGAGACAACAAGGATGAATGTAGGATACATCACAAAGCTGAACTCGCTATTAAATTTGTTGAATACTAATGGCACCAGTCTAACTAGTTATAAAAATACATTACCTCTCAATTTTTGAGAGTAGGCAGACAAATTTTCACTGTTCCCACAAACGTAAATAATCTTCCTTTTCAAAATACATACACTTCATACAATAACCTGTTCATTCTTAGCTATGCCATTTGGACTAGATAATTTGAGAGAAGCAAAAGAGGGTTCAAAAATAATACTGCAACCTTTTCTTTGCACGATGAAGAACATGCAGAGAAGAGTCACGTTGAATTACTGAGTGATAAGAGCAAGCGAAAGGGAGAAAGAGAGACAGAAACGGTGGAAGAGAGAAGAGGAGAAAGGATTCTGAGAATGAGAGTGGGAGAGAAAAAGAGAGACAGAGAAAGTGACAGAGAGAAGAGGAGAAAGGATTCAACCCATTTCTCAGAATAAGGAGAGCAAGAGGAAAAGAGAAAGAGTAAGAGAGAAAAAAGCAAAGAGATTCAACCCCCCCCCCCCCATTCCCATTTCACACAGGGGCACTGGAATGTTGGCTATGCAGCAGGACCACCCAAGCGCTGGCTAACTGTGAAGGATGCTTAGCTCAGCCACTGCATTGTGGGAGAAACAGGCCACACAAAAAGTGCACTGAGATATGCAGGCCTATCCCTGATATCTCTTTGGATGTATTTACAGCATAATAATTTAAATCTATAGACTGATAGTGCGGTACATAAACATCATTAGTACATTTGTATATCTCTCTATCTCCCTCTACTTTTACTTGTATTTCCTAATACTCTCCTCATAAAACAATTAATCATGTCCGTTTGACCTTTATGACTGCCATCAAATGGAACAACAAAAACCAGCAAATCAGGGGAAATTATTAACCACTTTAGACAAATTTGCTATTATTTTTCCCCTTTTGTAAAAAACTTGTTAACATATTGTAATGTTAATGTATTGAAAGTACAACCAAAAATATATTAAGACTTGGCCAATAACAGAAAGAATACAAGAGATACTGTACATGTCGGGAGCCTTAAAGGGGGGACTTAGTAACATTGTCCAAATCCTAAAAATTAAATTTCCATTCTAGCGGTTTCCGTCATACCTTGTTGTATTCGTATTGACAATAAAATCATGAGATAGAGGTCGGTATTTCAAATTTCCCCTTTGTAACAAAGATATTTACGATTGAAGTGTTCAGTGTTCAAAAACTCTGGTGGAGTTTTAGAGCCATGTACAAAGTAAATGCAGAGAGTTACTGACTATCACCTTGCATATTTGCCCATAGCTTAGACATGCAACGTCCATTTGACTTGAAATTTTCACTCAATACTCTGTGGACATATCGGATAACAACAATATACATTGCATCAACCGTTCATCAATTTTGGCACATGACAACACAGTTACTAGATCCCTTTAAAAACAAAGTCATTGAGGTTTGTGACACCAGATTTCTGGTGAGCCAGAGTTTCTAGGTTACCAGGACCTAAATGTAAGATTTTGCCTACCAACTGGGTCCGCTGCTTATTACATTTCCTTCAAACATTCTTATGAGATAACACAATTTATGTTCACGTTGTAAATAGACCACGGCCGGCCAGGGTTCCTGTAGCTGGTAAGGGGTAAACTACATTTATTAGGAACTTTTATAAGGGGCTCCATTTTGAGCGACAATTCCGGGGACCAAATTGCTCTGATTTGAGGACTGTGCAATTTTTCTTTTCTTCTCTTCTAATACTGAATGGCAGAAAGTCAGAAGAAGAAGAGAACCAAGTGATGAGAGAAATAACTTGGGTCTGGAAGTACTGAAGATGAGTAAAGAAAAAGGGACGATAACTTTTGAGAGCAAGCTGCAATTAGTGTCCAAGCAGACCACATCGGGTTATTTGTCATGTAATTCTGCCCACGATTGTCGATTGTCAGACGAGATAAGGTACTAGTGTGCCCGCACAATGAGCCGAATTCAGGGCCCCTTTTAGAAGCAAGGCCGATCACTTTTGTTATCCACACACTTGCCAGACCACTTTTCGCGTAGGCATAACTGGGAACAGTTATCTTATTTTTCGCTTGAGCAAGTTCCTTCTGAATGCCACAAATTTAATGTTGTGCGGGTTTTCTCTCATTTCCTAAGTAACCGCTGCGCTAAATAGGACACGCATCTTGTTGTGGGATTATGTTCCATTCATTCGTTCGGTGGTGATCCATTGAAATGTGGTCCAGATATTTTGGGTTGAGGTCTCGGGAAGGTCTATCCATCTAGTGTTAACAAAATTACCTACATATTATTATTAAGTAACATTTCTGATCTACTGATGACCAAATTACAAATTAATCACATATTGTTAACCTTGTAGGTGATTAGTGGGGTTATATAAATCATGGCCATGCCCTTCAGCAAATAGTATCAATTGATGTAGACAGCATTGTACCATATCCCCTTACATCCCATGTTACTAAAAGTTAGTAGAGATATTTGTGGACATGTTTGTTTGGTCATTGCGCATGCTCTTTCTTCACTCACGGGTCTCTAAATAAAGATAGTTGGTAATATCTTTTTTTGGAAGATGGTCACTTGCAACACTTAATATCTATTCACACATCTTTCAATGTATATAGATTAGATAGTTAAATACAGTAACAACCTGTACACAAAAATTCTACCAATGCTTCTTTGACCCAATGGATGGGCCCCCAAACCTTGCAGTGTCATCATAACAACCAAAACCCCTCAATACTCATTAAGAAGAAAGGCTTCTAGATATAAAGATATTTGGTCACATCCTTTTTGGAGCTGGTCACTTGCTAGTTCCTACACATGGCATTGACAGATAGCTTTGATAAAGCAATGAATCGTCAGAAATAATTCCACCTATGCGTTTTGGATGACGCCCCCCCCCCACCCCCCCCCCCACCCCTCCCCTATTGGTCACCACTCCCTTTTTGAAGCTAATAACTCTGCTACATCATAGTTCATATGTCTATTCACACATTTCAAAGTGTACAGCGATGAATATGTAGAAATCATTCCACCGATGCCATGTTATAACTGTAGTCCAAATGGTAGGCCCCCACCCTCCCGTATAAATCATCATCAAGGAACCCCCAAAACACTCTCCTCACAACCTCCGGCCGAGCGTGATTGTATTTGCAGATCGCAAAAGCGGGTTAACGATCGAGGCATGCCGATCTTGCCCACCGGAATAAAGAAAACATTCAGTCACGGATGGTGTTTACTGGCATTGCTGGTGAGGGCTTGATCCCCACCGCATTCGAATCTCCATTACCCCCCCCCCCCCCTACCTACCCTCACTCTTCATTCCCCCTCCCTCAGTCCCTATCCCAATACACCCCTCCCCACTACTTCCCAACCCCTTCGAATAACATCTTTAGCACACATAGCGTCAGACCACAAAATCGGATGCCTTTCATTTTACTTGTTTATTATAAGCGCTTTCGATGACATACTCCTTCACTACGGCCTGGCTATATGTCAGCCTGCATACCTGTAAATTCAAATATGCACATGGCAAAAAATAATTGCGGCTCAGAAACAGTGGAATGGTCAATGGACATATACATATGTGACCATCATATCCATCTGTGGTTACCAGGTAGATATATAATTTTTGACGTATGGATTACAAAGTTGGAATATTTATTGGGCATTACATCATCACAACCTTCAAACTTTTCAAACAAAGAATTTGAATATTTCTGGTTGGAGAAGTTGGGGAATGAAAATAATTTTTTGTCTATTAAAATCATTTACGGTTGGTCAACACAGCTTGGGGGTCAAGATGGTTTTCTTGACTAGTCTGTGAGCTTGATCGATGTTGATCAGTCCCACACAAGATCTAGGCTTTTGTTTGTTGTAGGTCTATAGTCTGTTCCACCATGACCACTGAACACTTCAATCATATGTAAAGCATATCTCGAGATCAGTGGAATTAGGTCTGGTTCTGGGTCATGATCGTGCTCTCGGCCAATGGTCCCACTTTTACTTGGCCGAAACTGAGACATCTCTCAATGACATCCCGATGACACCAATCCTCACTGACAATGATGATTTGTTCTTGCACAGGAGGAAGTCTCTAGTTACATCACCCATCATCCGTCACTCATCACTTCCCCCTCCTTCCTCCGAAGGGTCCCACTCCCCCATCTCTGTAAATTCTAAACCCCTATGATAAACGGCTACCTC
>JAUELG010110919.1:0-22349 GCA_031471515.1 Dendraster excentricus | reverse complement strand
TCAACTCCTCTTCCCCCTCCTTCCTCCGAAGGGTCCCACTCCCCCATCTCTGTAAATTCTAAACCCCTATGATAAACGGCTACCTCCTTTCAACTCCTCTTCCCCCTCCTTCCTCCGAAGGGTCCCACTCCCCCATCTCTGTAAATTCTAAACCCCTATGATAAACTGCTTCCTCCTTTCAACTCCTCTTTAGTTACGTTTATAACTCACTACTTCCTCTCAAACCTTCTTGATGAAATCCCTCCTTAATCTCGAAACCCCCTTGATTAAAATCACTCCTTCCTTCCTAACCTAACCCCCTTGATGAAATCCCTCCTTATTCCTGAAACCTTTTGAAGAAATTATATCACTCCTTCTTCCCTAACCCTCCTTGATGCAATCCATCCTTATTCTCGAAACCCCCTTGATGAAATCACTTCTTCTTTCCTAACCCCCCTTACCTAAAATACCTCCTTATTACCCAGACCCCAAGATGACATCGCTCCTTCCTCCGAAACCCCCTTCGATTAAATCGCTCCATCCTCCCGAAACCCCTACTGATGAAATCTGTCCTTCCGTTCAAGCCCCTTATGAACGGATGAACTTTCTTGCTTTTCAATTTCATGCCTCCTTTCTCTTTTTTATTCTTATGAGTCACATTCATATTTTCAGAGAAAATGCAATCTCTTTGGTAGTGCCCGCGTGGGGGCAAGTTGTCAATACAAACTATGACTGCTTCATGTAAAATTAACCTATCGCCAATGGGAACATGTTGGGCCAGATTTGTAGTTCACACGAAAACTTGTCTGCATAGATCAATAGAGGTTAGTGAGACTGAAATACTTATTCTAGCTCAGAAGGAAGAACAATGAAAAGTTGGATTCTAGTTCTTCCACCTCAAAAAGTGATGAACCATAGCCAAAACCACATTGTTCCTGTGACATTTATGCATACATATGGCGCTCGTTTTGATTCTTCTTCTTTCTGCTGAATCAGAGTCAATGCCCGAATAAAAAGTGGGGTAATCCATATTCAACTGGTAGAAAATTTATTGAAATGATATTAACAAATAAATATGATCTTGATGGCCATTCCTAAACCTAACCATAACCCTAATCTCAATTCATAGGCCCTAGCGTTTATCCAAATCTGTAATCATAATCTCTTGATTCAGATTTATCTAGAAGACAAGTTTTAAGTAGACCAAATTAGTGAAGACCTAGCAGCAAATCACCACTAATGCTGCTGCCCACCAACAGACCTGTCACACAACATACAGCATGGCCATAAACATACAAAACATACATGTGCATAGACAGAGAGGCCTCCCTTTTGACAGACCACTTCCTGTATGATCTCTGCAGTGACCACCTACAACCACATACCAGAATTTCTGCACTGGTCAACTTCACCAAGGAGGTATAACGTTAGCTAACCTTATACCTCCTTGATTTCACCAGGCTCACAAATCACAACACATGATAATGGTCAACCAACCATCCACCCAACCTTTCTATCCATGTAGGCCTATCAGCTTCAGAAATGTACTTAATTAATACTTGGGTGGCAAAAGGCAAGTCTTATGTTCAATCGAGTTCAAAAACATGTATACGGGTGCCTTCATTATAACAGACCACTTCTTGTATATGCAGTGACCACTGGAGCCATATACCAGACCATAGGAATTTTTAACTGGTCAGTTTACCAGGCTCATGTGATAATGGTCAATGAACCATCCATCCATCCAACCTTCCTATCCATGTGCTAGCTTCAGAAATGTACTAAATACTTAAACTTGGGTGGCAACTAGCAGGCCTAATGTTAAATCAAGTTAACAAATTTGTGGACGGGTGCCTTCATTATGACACACCACTTCTTGTATCTGGAGTGACCACTGAAGCCATATACCAGACTATAGGAATTTATATCTGGTCAGTTTACCAGGCTCACATTACGGTCAACCAACCTTCCTGAGTATGATCTACTGTGTAAGTTCAATTAATGTACAGTACACGATACTCGGGTGGCAAGTCTCGTATTCAATCGATCTAACGACATCATCATGTATCAGAAAGACCATTATCTTTTGGCATTTCTCACTGGTCAGTTCCTGGTGGCATGTGATAGTACTCCAGTTGGTCAAATGGTCTATGGTCAAATTCTCTTGTCCATCATATATGCTACCACTTACATGAGAGTAAACAAACTAACCAACTAGGGTGGGACTCTTAAAATGCCAGTATGACACTACTAATAATTCTGGAGGTGCAATATGAAAATGCAATTTCTCCAGTAAAACTACAACTGGAAATGCATCCAATTTCAAAATATACAAAGTGAAACTAAACTGGAAATGGTGATAATCCAACTCCAGATAATAAGCACACAGTACAGTTTTTCTTACATTTGGGGTTTCAGAAAAATTATACGATTATGTAATACATGCACAGGATTGCGAGACTTTTCTTACCTTGTAAGGAGTTTGTTCAACTTAGAACTAGAAGCTGACAACCCTACACCCTGAAATAACAAGAATATAGGCCTAGTGATTGTTTTCTCTACATTTGGGATCTGCTCAGGGAAGTCAGAAAATAACATATCAATGCACTCGACTTATGAGTTTGTTCAACTTCATTATGGGAATAAAATAGAGAAAGAGAACAGTGGTGGAAGAATCTCCCTGTTTCTAGAAGTAGTACCAAGGCCCCAAGATGTTTGTCCTTCCTACAAATCCAAGCTAGCCCAGCTATCTCTGTCATCTCCTGGCCTTCCCGTGGTTTATTTTCCTCCAGATTGTGTTTGGCTGGGAATATAAACAGTCAGGCCCAGCGCTAACCCCATCAAAACATTCCCTTCCTGTTTAAAGTTACCATCCACCTTTTGATTTCAAGAGCAAAAATTCTGAAGAATAATTGTCAGAATATTTAATAAAATATAATTTAAAGGTACTATCCACCTGTTTATTGAGAGCAGAAGTTCTACAGTTGCGAGATAATTGGCTGAATATATATGGAAGGAAATATCATTTTCAAGAGCTTGTCTTAGGAAATTATGGTTTTTGTAAATCCTTTTCATGAAATTATGTTCACAATTAGATCATGAAATAATAGGTCAATATGACTATATTACTTCATGAAATGTTTTTTTTTTTTCAAATTAAGTAAAATATCTTTGAAGAATTCCTCCATAATTTCATAGACCTTCAAACTTTAATTTTCTCTTTTTTTTTCAATGATCAGTCTTGCATTTGCATGGGATTTCTGCTGGGTTAGAAATTCATGTTTTATTTTCACATAAGAAATGGTGGGTTCTATACAGTTATGATGAAAAGTACAATCACAAAACTTTCAATGAACTTTCTCTTAGTGAACTACTCTATCACTAAATAAACTTTTGAGTTATGAATGCTTGCATGGTGGCCTACATCACATGGTAATGAAACTTGAGATGGGGGGGGGGGGGGGGTATTCAACAACATACATACAGCATAACATTCACAGCTGAGCCAAATTGCCAGGTCAAATTGGGGGTCAATACAAAAACCTGGGGCTTCTGTTCTCATACTCCAGGGGGAACTCTAGTGCCCCTGAGGTACCCCTTGTCAGTAGGCATACTAGGTGTGTGTGGGGGAGGGAGTGGGGGGGGGGGGCTTAGGGGCTTCAATCCCACTGGCACCACAAAGATTTGTGAAGACACCCCAATACTCTGGTAAAACAAAATGTATATTCTAACGGAATAATTTCATTTGGGGAGAAAAATCATCTCATTACAGGGCAAATTGTTCTGATTTTGGATCAAAATAATGTGATTTTCAATTCAAGCAAAACCCTCATATTTCCAAGGATAAATTATGTAATTTTTGGGTTCAATCAAATGGCGAAGGCTACAATAAGTTGGGGAAAAGTACCAACTTTACCAAATCCCCAAACAATGCAACCACAATCACCAAATAATAAACTTAGGGATGGTTGTGCCTCCCAAGTTTTTTTCTTCAAAAGTTCACCCCGAGTCATCATAAAAACTAACGCCACAATTTCACCTAGATTCTCGTTAAGGTGATCAGATGTTCCCATGGGCCCCCTACACTCGCATCCTAACTCCACGTGCCAGTGCTACCATCAAGGCATCATACGCGATGGGTGATCCGATCTGTATTTCGTCCAATTCCCCCTTAAACCACAAGTCACATCTACCTGGTGATTCAACCTTGCATGCTCTCAAAACTTTAAATTTTCCCCCTTTTTCCCTTTTCCGCCCAAATCATTATTTCGTTCATGTTGTTTGATACTCAGAAAAGTTATTACGTTACAGCTGGGTTCACCACTGGTTTGGGCACAGAAACTATGAACCTTTCGACCGCGACCTACTTCTGGAACCTTCCAGAACGAAAAAAAAGAAAAAAAAGAATGTGCATTGACTTCCTACACCCTTGGCAATAAACATTTGTGCACATGGAGTATGTTTTCATAAATTTCATAACAAGAGGAAAAACAGGAATTTCACACTGCGATACTCATTAGGTAAATTCAGGTAATGATCAGCCGACTCCAACGAACCTAACAAATTTGAATGATTCTTTTTTTTCCAAATTTTTTGCTTGATCAGCCAGCCATCTATAGGCCTATATTTTTAAGGTTTTCAAAGAAATATGCAAAATGATTTTTAATCACCAGAAATCATGCTGGGTCTTTCCAAACTTGATTACATTTGCATTAATATTACTCTACCTAGGGGTATCTAAGTTAAGCTTTTGAGTAAGAAATTGACTGTGACATCCCTCCAGATTGAAACATATTCCTCGTTTACGATTTTGATCAATTTATAACTCTGGAAGTGGAAAAGTTCCTGCAATAAATTCAGAACTTCCAATTAGGGATGATGTATTTAAATTTGCATTTGTGAGATTGAAAGACCTGCTTAAAAGTTTTAACTATATAATCTAAACAAAACTATAATTAAACATGATTAGTAATATCTTTTTCTAAAATGTTTTTAATTCAAACAGAATAGGTAGCTTTGCAGAGGACAATTCCATTTAAAACTGAGATGAATCAACACACTGACAGTATCATCCCAAATCCAGGTGGCAGAAAATCACAATTATCAACACAAATTACAGTGGGAGGTCTATAATAACTGCCACCATCATTGTGCAATTGAAGTATTGCATCATAGTAGTATTCCCATGGATAACTTGTTGTGCTTGAACTCTCAATAAACCCTAGGAGTAGCCGATATCCATTTCTCCCCCACATCACCACTATAACCACAGAAGCCACTGAAGTGAAAGTCTGAAAGACACTTGGGATCATACATTCACAAGTGAACATCTCAAACTCAAAGGTATAAACAGTTTTAGCCCCTGCGGCTCAGGAAACTCTTCTCCTGGTGGACACTTTCACTTTTCAGCGCGCATCACTTGGGGCTGAACCTCAACAACTACTAGCTACTACCTCCTTTACCACAACCACAATCCGCAAAACAAAGATATGATTGATAACTGAATGATAGCGGCAGTGAACAAAATATATAGGGGATATAATGCCTGGGTGGTTTCGCCTCAAAGTGGCCTTCCTTAGATTTGATACAGTCATAAAACAAAGGTAGGGTCTACCACAAGTTCAAATTAAAATTCTATAGCCCAAAGTGTAATTCCAATAGCATGCACAAAAAATCACAAATAATCAGAACAGTAAAACTTATTACATTAGACAATATGAGAACTATTGACATTGATAATTATCTGATTAAATTAAATTAGAACTCTTGAACATCTAAAATTGAGGCACAAACAGATCAAATTATGACCAACATAGAACACAGTCTGAACAACAAGTTCTTAGTCATTAACTATGCCCACTCAAAATACAATTTCATAATGCAATGCACATATAGGCCCTATCTAAATACTTGATATGAAAAACATAAATCACATAAAAATTACTTTTTCAGGAAAAAAACATTAAATGATCATGTCACACCAAAATCACCATAGATTAGCAACATTTGAGTCATCACAAACAACTAACATTGTATGATAATGGCACAATAATCATTCGCAACACATAAAACAAAATTTGAAAAAATTTGGAAACTTACTCTAAGTGGAATTTCTGATGGTATTGAGGTAGATGTGTGAGCAAGTAAAAACATGTCATCAACTCCGACTCCGAGTGCTAAAAATGGTAAAACCTGCAAAAGTAAATAAATAAATAAATAAATAAGACAATTGAAAGATGTATAAGTAAACAAGCAATTAATATGACTGACTGCGCAATTAATTTTCAAATTGTCAGTTATTTCTCAGATCCACATTTATATTCATGAACACACAAGATGTTATTCACAAACCAAACCAATAAACCAACAACCCCACCAACAATAGAACATGATTCAAGGAAAATTGAAGAGCCATCAATATAATTTCCGTAATCAATTTTTTAATGGGACATGTAAGTAATAAGCACTACTGCTAAAGCCTACACCTACACCTTCAGCTATACACGAACACATGGTGACAGTCAATGACTTTTCCTGAAATCGGAACTATCTGGAATTGTGGGGGCTAGTGCTACAGAGGGTCAGGTGACCAACTTGACCATGAATGACAGAGAGTGGCATCGAGAGATAGAACGAGAGACATGGATGAACAGCGGGGTAGAGAGGGGAACGAGAAAGGTTTAGGTAAGAGGAGGGGGGGGGGTAGAGAGGGAAACGAGAAGAAGGAAGGTAAGAGGGGGAGAGAGCAAGGGGGACAATAAGTTTGACCAATCAATGGAAGGATGGAGAGAACGAGGGGTACTAATAGAAGGAAAGATATTGATGAAATAAAATTAGAAGCAATGTCCCCTTCCAAATGCACACATCAGGTTTGATTATAAATCAATGATAGAGTGATAGAGAGGGTAAGAGACCAAAGTGGGGATGGTAACTAAAAGAAGGAAAGAGATGAATAAAAAGATACTTAAAACGAGGGATGAACATAATGATAGAAGGATGGAGAGTGTGAGCGAAGGAAAGACACAGAGAGATAATAAAAGAAGGAAAGATAAAAGGGTAAAAGGAAGAATAAAAACAGTAAAGAAATACCCCCTTTTGGGCACTTTCCCAATGCTCCATTCATCACGAAAGGTCATACTGAAGTCACAGTGACCAAGAGCAAAACAGACAGAAAAGCATTCCAAAAGGAAATATCAGGGAGGGAGGAGGTGTGGAAGAACTGAGTATGAGAGAAGTTCTTTACCCCGCCCTAACCCAAAAAGGTCATCCATGGGAGTTGACCATGAATGACAGAGGATGATGAAGAGAGATAGAGGAAGAGGAGGGAAACAAAGAGAGAGGGGGGGAGGGAAAGAAAGATATAGAGGGCAAGATCCAACCCTAAAACACACAGGACAAGCTAGATTGAAAAAAGATACCCAAAAGAAAAGATGGAGAGTACGGATGAGAAATAATGAGAAAGGAAATAAGGAGAGTGAGGATGAGAAATAGGGAGAAAGAGACGGACAAAAATGGGTCCAAAAGAGAGAGCCCTCTCTACACCTAAGCTATGAGAGGTCACGGCTGAAGTGAGGGGTCACCCACACACTCTGGTATGCACACTGTGCAATGGGCGACATCTGCAGATGCACTTTTCATTGCAAACTGTCTATTTAGGGGGCTTGACCGGTTGTACCTGAATCTGGAAGTGAATTCCCGTCATCACGTACGTGTGGTGGTACGTAGTCGGGCGGTAGCAGTTCAACGTACGAGACCAGACCAGGCAAAATAACACGTGAATGCAGTCAAACACCGGGGTGAAATGGGAATGTGATTAAGAAAATTTCGATGATGGACATTTCATTAATTTCACGTGCCTACTTGGACTTGGAGGCACTGACCGACCAACTTTGATGCTGCGTTCGTTCGTTCACATAGTGGGAAGACATTTCAGATATGACCAAAACATCACACACAATACATTTAAACGCAGTTTAAGTACACCTGCACATCTCGGTGGCAATGGAAATGTGATTAGGCACTTTGATGATGTACATTTTATTGGACGCGTCTTATTTTGAAGGCACTGACCGACCAACTTTGGGACTTGCGTTCAAGTACGTATGAAGAAGTTCACGTATGAACGAAACATCATTCACATCTACACGCGTACATACGTTTTAACGCCTACCTGCACATTAAAATGAAATTGGAATCGAACAACAAATTTACATGATGTACATTTCATTACACAAATCAATTCGGAAGCATCACTGGTCTGACTTTGATTTCGCCATCACGTCATGAGTAGAAGTAGTTCACGTACGACCACGACATCAAACCCAATCAGCGTAAATGCAGTTTAACACCGACACATTTGAAGGAAATTGGAATATAATAACAAATGTAGGTGATGTAAATTCTATTAGACATATCTATTTGCAGGTTTGACATGCCCCGAGGACTTTGATTTTGCTATCACTGGTAGGAGAGTATTACCAAAACATAGGTAATCATTGCTGCTAACATAGAACAAGCTTAAAGGGACAGTACAGTTTGGGTAAGGCTAAACTTAAGTTACCAAAACCTGCACAGTAACATTACAAACTAATATTTTGAACCCTACCATGCTCAAAAGGTGTTCAAAAATAAAAAATAAATAAGTAAAAAGCCTGTTTTCATTCAAAAAGTGCCATGCAAAATTATGCATGTGATGTCTTGTTAAAATAATGACTAAATACAGAGATTATCAACAATTATCTAAAAAGTGCTTTTAACAATTAAAAAAAAAGTGGAAGCATATTCTTAATTTAAAAAAAATATATATAAAATCGGATGTATATTTACCAATTTTTCAGACATTTCTGGATTGATTTTTACCAAATAAAATTTATTCTGCCATTAAAATTGCATGTTCTTTCACAAAAAAATGTGATGTGGAGCGCCCTCTCTACCAAAACTGAACTTCCCCTTTAAACAAAGAAATCACGCAAACATACATAAATGCATGCTCCAATGTAGGCACTGAATATAAGCATGCAGTCTAACGAAATACAGCAAACATACAGACAGACAGATGAGGCATACTTATAAAAACATTCAGGTAGGCCTATAGACAGAAAGACTGTCAGATGATAAAATAACAGACAATTACACATACACACAGACAGAACAACAGACATACAGATATACAAACCAATACATACATAATATATACAGACAGACAGACAAACAGACAGACAGCTAGACAAACATACACAAATACCACACACTGCCCCCTAGCTAGCACCTGGCTCCAAGGATCACACATTTTTTTCCCACTTGTCATACCATGTCACTGGGCCCCTAGTCCGGGAACGCAGGTAAACAAAACATTAGCGCCACTAGCCCACCACCATACATGTATGCCCCCTGGCCTCACAACATCCCTGTGTTGTCATTCCAAAGCCCTGGTCCATCTCTAACAATCAAAATAACAGGGCACATATATGCATATTGTTGGGAGTGGGGGGGGGGGCGGAGTAGGGGAAGGGGTGGTATGTGGTATAGGACAAGTGAAGTGTGGAAATGCTAGGCACCACCAAACATGTATGCCCCTGGCCTCACAAGAACCCTGTGTTGTCATTCCAAATCCCTGGTCCATTTCTTACAATCAAACTAACAGGGCAAGATGGGGAAGGGAGGGGGGGGGGGGGGTGAGGTGGGGGTGTGGACTATAAGGGGAGGGGGGTATAGTAATTTCAAAGCCCAATCCATCTCTTACGATCAAAATAACATGGCACGGTGGGGGAAGGGCGGGTGAGGTGAGGGGGTGGGGGATCGTAGACTGTAGGGTGGGGATAAAGTCATTCCAAAGCCTGGGTCCATCTCATACAATCAACATAACAGTGCATGTATGCATATCATTGAAAGGGGAGAGGGGGAGGGGTAGTAAGGACTGGTGGGGGTGTTACGACTTGAGAAGCGGAATCAGGTATAAAATGCAGTGACAAAGCTATAGGGGGACAAGCAAACAATCATTGAATCAAACACACCTTCTCAGCAGACTCTTAATTCAGTGCCAACTGAGTTGTAGATGCATTGAAGTCTTGTGCACCATCTCAACTCCCAGGGGAGCATACTAGTCCATGCATACAATCATTGAATCACACACACACACCTTCTCAGCGCACAGCAGAAAGAGGATTAATCAATAAGACTCTTAATTGTCAGTGCCAACTGACCTGAGTTGTAGATGCATTGAAGACAATGCCAATGAGGGCGCAGAACCCTAGACCTGCTGATACAGAGCCCGCGACCAGCAGGACCCCAAACAGGCCCAGCCCTCCCTGCGACTGGACCCCGTCATACAGCTTCATCATCGTCAGGGTTGCGTACATCACCTGCAAGCAAAATAAAAGATGACATCTTTAATTATAATACTTGTATTTTGTAATGAATACAGTCTTGTAAATGGAAGAAAAACAAAAGATAATATCTTTAACTACAATACTTGTATTTTGTAATAAATACTTGTAAATGAATTACTTTTCACTGAATCATTTCTCAGAAAAAAAAACTATGAAATATTAATCACATTGCAACAAATTAACATAATATATATATATAGGTCACCATCAGTAAGGTTTCATACATGAAGACAGAAAGTAATGTCTTTAAAACATTTGTAACAAAATAAGATTAATTTATATGAATTTTTTATAATGTGCTTATTAATTTCTTAATAAGATATTGGATGAAATAAATTTAACCTCTACCAATGTCAAGAGATTCGAGCCATGATAAGAGGGGCTGAAGACTTACCATGATGGCGTAGCCAATAGCAACCCGGACGACGCTCGTTCGCGAGAAGTCCTGAAGGAGGTCGTTAAATGAAGCTGACGAGAGGGCGTTGACATCTTGGGAAGAGTTCACCGCTGTGCTATTCCTCACAATCTGTAATGGGATAAAAGAATAAAGTATGGTTTAGCTACGATCCATGAAGGTGATTTTGATCTTTGTCTCTGGATAACACTCTTTAAACTACTATGGAGCATCACTGCAATGCCTTTCTTCATCACCGTCAAGAGATCATCATCATCGTCATCATTATCATCACCACCACCATCACCATCATCACAACATAAATATCTAAAATTCACAATCATCATGCTCATCATCTTCATACACAAAATCATGATCATCATCATGATCATCATCATCACCATCACCATCATCATCAACATCATCATCATCTTCACCACCACCACCACCATCACAACCACCGCCACCATCATCATAATCATCATCCTCATCATCACCATCACCATCACCATCACCATCATCATCAGTATCTTCATACACAATATAAATATCTAATTTCGCCATCATCAACACACTCTTCATCTTCATACACAAAGTCGTCATCATCATCGTTATCATCATCTTCATCAATATCTTCATACTCCAAATCATGATCATCTTCAACATCATCATCATCATTATCCTCTTGAACTAACCTCTGTGAACTTCCTCTGCCACTCATCGAGGATGGACTTGGCTTTGTCCTCTGTCCACCTGACTTCATCCACCTTCTCGTTGTTCTTCCACGCCTCAAACATATCCTGCTCCCCCCTCAGCTGGATAATGGTTTGGAGAGCCTCGGCGCTGGAGGAAAAAAAAGATACAAAGACATACAACTTCCAGCGTACATTCATCTTTTTTAACATTAATTTCTGCAGGTATACTACCAATTATCGGATCAAATACCACAAAGTATCACTGAAGTTAATTTGTTGTAAATTTTGTTTGTGTGTGTCTAAATCAGAAAGTTTTGACATGCCCTGAAGTTAGGCTAATAGTGTCAGTGTAATAAAAAGTTATTTTAACAAGCTAACGAATAAGCTTTTCCCTGGGATTATAACAAATAAAACCTTTCAACTGATACCTCACTTATCATAATTATAGCAAGGTACATTTGCTAAGTCATAGGGGAAAGTTTTCCCCATTTTGTGTATAATTTGTATAAATTTTCAGCAGGTAATCACAATCATCTCTGTAATTGAAAAAAAACCGGGAGATGTTGTGCATTGCAACCGAAACTATCCTACTCATTTTGCAGTAAATCACTCATTGGTCTAGATTCATTGATACCTACTAAGATAAACTGATAATTAATCTTTGAAATCAGAAAACCCTTTGTTCCCCTTCCAGGAATAAAGGGGAGAGTCCCTACAGAAAACAGACTTCACAAAAACAATTGTGTTTCACATCCATCGACCGCCAAAACATTTCCAATCAAGCATTGACAGATAAAGAGAGGATGACTCTACCTTTGGGAGTAAAAAAAAGACAACGCTTGACATGTAACTGTCATCAAGCTGTCTGGGCCAATTTCCTGTGATTAGTAGAGGACAAATTGCATCCCTTCTACTGAAAAAGAATAAGATAATGATTTATCTTTTTGTTATCATTACTTTCATAATCGTGAGTTGTTCTTTTTTTCGGAGGGTAGGGGAAGTTTAGTCACATCCGCGCCCCGATCTTCATCAAGCCACCTCACCGTTGTTACATAACAGATGGTAGGTATTAGGGATGTGTGCCCCTATCCTTTCCCCTGTCTCTCGTTAGTCTATACCTCTTTCTAGTCCTTTATGTCTCACTCAGGCCCACTGGACTACTTAAAAGTGTCACAGCTTTTCTGCTTCTATCATCCATAATGTTCTTTCCTCATCTCTCTCTTCCTTTATCTGTGTTTTTCTACCCCTCTCTCTACCCTTCTCTCTTTTTTTTATCTCGCTCTTATCCGAGCTCTACCTTTTTATCTTTCTTTCCCCATCTCTCTCTTCCTTTATATGTCTTTCTTCATCATGCTGTCTCTACCTTTCTTTCTTTGTTAATCTCTCTCTTATTTGTGGTCTATCTACTTTTTGTCTTTTTTCTTTCTCTGTCTATCCAACTGTTTCTTACTTTCTCTACCTCTTTTTTTCATATATCTTTATCTCTTTGACTCTTTCTCCCCTAACCTCTCAGTCAGGTCTTTTTCTCTCTATCCCTCTCTCATTTTTAACTCCATTATAGTATTTAGAATCAATCATTCGCGTGTCTCCAAAACAGAATCTAGGTCACTGATTGCACATAATGATGATGCTGTATTTCATCACTATCATACTTCCACATTAATAATTGGAGAACTGTTGTAAGAGACCCATACAATCCCCTAAATAGAACTGTATTTACTGAAGCATGAATTGACATCAAACCAAATTTTTTCTTCATAATTAAATAAAAGCAAATAAAGGATTTACATTATATTAGAAATTTGATGCTTGTACGCATGTGTAAAACAAAGATTCACATTAAAATAATCAAACATGATAAATTCCTAAAATTGATTAGGAAATCATCAAGGACTAAATAAAATCGATATGACTATAACCTATGAGCACTACAATATGCATATATACTGATATTATACATAAATTTTCTCTGCGCAACTTACGTTCGTAACGTGCCGCTCTCGTTTCTCGCTACGCCTCCTACGATGAGTTCTTCGGGCCACTGCATGTAGCGGCTGGCAAAGCCCGCACAGCCCCCTGACAACTGAGCTGCGATATCCGGGATCTTTGTAAGAACAAACAGTTTGAATGTATCAATATTTGTTGTGATTAATAATGATTGTGTTATATATATAAAACCAATAATACTACAGGCCTACTTTAAACTTTCAAATCTTTGTTAGAATGAGTTTCAATTTGTATGATTATCATTATGAACAATTTGTTATAAATATAATCCAGAAAACTATACCTGAACCTTTCAAATGGTTCTTATAAAATACAAAGATACAACAAATTGTCCACTTTCTTAAACAGGAAGATGTTATGTTGTCAAATAAGGAATAAACATTCTATTTTGTTCTTTGTGTAGTTCATACTGACTCAGCACAGTTTGATAATAATAAAAAGAATAATAATTAATTTCTTCCTTAGCACGTAATAATATATACATATTCTCTGGTACATGTGTTTTTACACGAATCTATTTTTGAAATTGAAATCAAAATGTAACAATGGCCGTGCAATCAATCACATAGCAACATACAGATGGAAATATCTTACAAAAAGCAAGAATCGAAATGTTTGTTTCTCACCTCTCCCGATGCTTTGTTTGGCGCCATGTCAGGACACTCCTGGTCCAAGGGGTTTAGACACGGCTTGACTTGGTAGGCATGCCCGATGCCCGTCTGTATAAACCATGAAAGAAAGAAATTGCAATGAAGTAACCTTTAAACAGATAGTACATTGCTGTCTGCATAAATGAAAGAACAAGTTTGAAATTAATCCGTCACCAGGCTCTTGAGATATCGCAAGAACAAGGTTATTTTGCACATATATCGAGATTAAACAAATATAAAAACAACTTTGGACAGATACTTACTGTATTTATAATATCTTCAAAGGCTTCTGGTGAGAAGTAATCTTCGTAGCCTTCAAATAGTTTGAGTAATCCAAGAGGATCTAATGAAGTCCATCTCAGAGTTTTGTTATAATTTCTGAAAATATAATAACATGGAGGGAAAATAGAGATACATTTATTCATAATAACATCTTACAAAACGAAATTGTTGCGATCTAAGTTTTGTTTCACTGGTGGAACAATTCAAATTTGGCATTGTAGCCACATTTGGCATAGTAGCCATTACAAAGCAGTAAACTACCCCTGTGCTGTAACTCACAATGTAAAAAATTTGGCATCAAATAATTGTTCTCACAAAAATGACAGAAAGCCTAAACTTCCAATTTCAACCACATTAATTATAATATTTGTATTTTCCCATTTTAGAAATAAACTGAACAAAGAAGTCCAGTGTACTCTACAAACACCTGCAATGTAAGATTTTTTTCTCCAGATACACATAAAATAAACATAGCATCAATATGACCTACATCTAAGAGGGACTTTGGCTAATTTTCCCCCCATTCTTGGCCATTTGGTCTATACCCAATTAATCTACTCCAATGGTGTCTGCTAGCAAAATCTGATATCATAGACATAGGATTAGGATTAGGGATAAGAGAGTAAGATTAGGATTAGTAATTAGGATAAGTTGGGGGGGGGGGGGGGGAATAAATCGCATTGCCCCGAGACACAGTGTATTTTGTTCCCTGTCCATACTGTTCAACCGAGAGAGTAGGGTTTGACGAATTGACAAATGAGTGCAGGCCGAGCGATCATAAATGCAATTTTTTTTCTACACCCCCAGCATGTAGATACTTGAGGTCATTGAACCCATTCGCAAATCACTGGCAGGAGCCCACCAATGGAGGGAGCATGGTAGAGAGAAACAAATAACCAGGCATCTTTATAGTTGGACTGGATGCTGGACAGGAATGGTGACTGATTCCATACCAATGCCCAATGCAATATGAATATATGCATCTATTAAATATGCTGAACTCAAATATGAGCTACACTGGACTAAAAATTCCACAGTGCTGCCATCAGGAAAAAAAAGTACACACTAGTCACTACATTGCTAGACCTGTGTTACTGACCGTTCAGATTTGGCGATATGAAATGAGTGATTCCGGTATCGGATTAAACTAGTTAAACATCTGGGCCGAAGAGGTGTGTGGGCCCCGAAATATTGTAACCGCACACTTGGTAGCATTAGTCCTACATATTATGTTCAAATGCTACATGTGTTAATAGGCAGACCTGCATAACGCTATAAGAGAATGACACTATTCGGGTCATTTTTACTGGCAAAGCCATTATCAATTTGGGGCACCGCAAACTGTTGAAATGCAAGTATTTCATTGATAGTTACCTTGTACAAATGCAAATTGAACTGTTGAACAGACTGGCAACATACAAAAATAGCAAAGAATTATGGTCACTTTGGTTGGGAGTGAGACCACCCTGGCAAAGCCATTCAATTTGGGGAAAATCCCCCTGTAATTTTGGACAAAAAAGTGTTGTTTTTAATATTTTTTCTGAGAGGTTTATTGATTTCCAACATGAAAGAGGCAGGTAGGGACTAAGGTTTAAACAAATGAGTTGACAAGTTCACATACTACCCTTGCCCTTGAGAAATGTGTCATGTTAAATCAGTTTGAGTGATCTATATATCCGAGTTTGATTGGGATGTTGAAACTTTCATCCAAACATCTTTACAATTTACTGCAGCACAACTTCACTCTGTACTACACACGTATCAAAATTGTAAAACCATGTACTAATTTTGAAGAAAAAATAATTTCTTGATTAAAAAAATCAGCAGAAAATTATTTCAAATAAAAATGACAGATCAGAACATTGATTGCAATATTTTCTGACATATGAAAACGTAAAATATTGATATATCTATAATGTTTACAGATAGGTTTCTAGTTTCTTTCTAAAATCAATGTATATGGAATCACCAATAGATTAAACAAGTCATAGTAAAAATTCTGGAGTCTTTATTTACAATTTACATCCACACTAACCCAAACACATACAGTAATACATCGCCAGAAGATGTTGAACCCTAGAGGAGCTTCCCTGCTCTGTTATTCCAAGCACCAGTTGCATTTTTCACCCCCATTGTTGATCCCGTACCCTTGAACCCAACTCGAAATTGACTTCATGTGTGGCATGGGGGTCAAATCTACAGCAGAAAAGGAGGAATTCCTCTCTCTTACTCCCAATACAATATTTCTTCAAGTTCTTAAAGGGACATAAGTACTTTCTGTAAGTAGTTACTTTGTCCAAATCCTCAAAATACAATCAAAATTCTAAATACAATCAATATTCTAGCGGGTTCCCTTATGCCTTGTTGTATTCAACTTTCAAATTTAAAAAAAATTTCTCTTTCATTAAAAAGATCCAATGGATCGTCAGAACCAAGTATGAAGTGTGTGCAATGAGTAACTGAATGTCACTTTGCCTTTTTGCTCATTACTCTGCCATATAAAATCCATCTCACTGTAAATGTTCACACAACACCCAGTGGACATATCAGATAACAACAATATACATTGCATCAACTACCCATCAGTTTTTGCACATGTCAACAAAGTTTAATACTACCTCCCTTTAAGTTCTTGATTTATTTCACGATTCTATTTTGCCTCCAGCTGCACCATGCATTGCAGGCAGGAGCTGTGCTAACTCTCAGATGTACGGGGCAACACGATATTAGAACTGAAGCTTCTTTTGTGCCCATGTTTATTTTTATTTTACGCACAGTTCAGGCAATATTTTTCTAGGAGGTTTGGTTTAATACACCACAAGTCAGAAAGTTAGGGAAAGTGTCCAAAAGTCAGAGTGATTACATTACAAGTCTCTTTTTCGCCTGCAGGTGAAAAGAAATAGTGTGCGAACTGAGAACATAAGAGAGCTGTAGAACCCACTATTTTGTATGCATGTTTATTTTGTACTCAACCTGTGGTTCATAAAACGTAGAATTACAATCCTAATATTTTGCATTATTCTATTCAAATACATGCCATGCAGATGATTTGAACAGGAATTCGGAGTTTGGGGTCTCGGGGTCTGGGGAGTCTTGGATTTGAATCCCACTGGAATTCATTTTTCTTTGCTATCTTTCAATCACAGGACTTTGATAGTGACTAATAAAAAAACATTTTAAGAAAGCTTTCAGCATGATCATTGACTAACATTATCAAAATGAAATGAACAAAAACAAGTCTTTCTTCTTAATCTCTTGTAGCTCCATGGGAGGGGGGGGGTTGAAAATTTATAGCGATAACTCCAGGATTCATAGAAAATAATACTCTGGTGACTGAATGAAGTAAATAGCTCTACCAATGTCTTTCTGGACCATCAACTTCACAAACTATCCCAGTTCATCAACCAAACATTCTAGTGACTTGACCTAATAATAGAAGGCAAAAATTGAGGTACGGACTTGGACTTACTCATCGATTATTTACACCTAACCTATAGGCTAACTAGTAAACCCATTTGGACTATGAAATAATTGCAATGGAGGTTAAAAAGGGATGAGGATATTTCAGATTAATCTAGGCTTTCCATCCAAAACATACCACATGAACAAGTAGGCTTTTTAAAGGGATAAAGTTGGTTTGTGGAGTTCGAGTTCGAGAGTGTTAATTGCTGTCAGAAAACAAGGGAATGTGAACATTTTCTTCTGATGAAAATTAAATTCCACTTTATAGAAGTAGCCTGCAGAGTATGTGTACTGAGCAAGAGACTAACGTGAGTGCACACACCATGCTGTACACAATGTGGGTCTCTGTGTGTACTGTATTGTACTGCCTGTCAGTTGGTAGTTAAATAGAATAGGTGGGTCCTACCTACGAGTTCCAGTAACCCAGACCTATGCCCAACCAACCAACCAACCAACCGACCGCCAGTTGTTCCAACCCATCAGCGCCCCGTAAATGAAATTCTCCGCGTGTGGCTCAGTGTTGCTCCCCGGTCACTTCATTGCCAATTTGATGGCCCCCGTAAAGGTCCCTGCTTGGCTAATAAAGGACGGACGAGTTCCTCCCTTAGGACAAACCCACCACAATGGCCACTCTGTCTTTACGCAGGGCCTGACTCTAGCATTCGCCCGGGGCAATTAAAAATGTATATCGGGCAAGTTGAATTTCATAAATAGTCTAGTTTGGTTGCCCAGGTTTGTGCTCAACTAGGAGTAAATCTTATCTAGAAGTGAGCCGGCAGGTAAGTTTTCGGTTGGGGCAAAATAAGTTGAAAAGTTATGATTATGCCTGCCAAAATGGGAAAGCAGAAAAAAATGTTATCTTCTATGTTATCTTCTGATAGCAGTCACATGCTATAGCAGAACAACTGGCACACATCCAACTTTTAAAATACAGCGATGAATAGGTCTTGTTGTTTCTTCAATTTTGAGGAAAGTGTGACTTTATTTCAGTTTTTGTTATTGCTTTTTTACTTCACATTGGTTGTCTGACCTTTGAACCTTACACTCCCTGTGACCAAGATACTGTCCATCGCATTCCTAACCTGAATATGCTTGGTCGTCTTTCGCTATTCACTCTCCATCTCTCACCATATCTTTCTCTGTTTTCCTACATCATTTCCTACTCTCTTAAAATTTGTATGAAATCAATAAAACATTTTGCAGATTTTGAAATCCAGATTCCTTTGCAATTTGACAAGAAATCTTCTAAAACAGATCTCATTACAAAATGAGGTACGAAATAGCAAATACTAAAAATTAATCAATTACACAATTTTGCTAGTAGGCCTACATTTTTGCTAGATATCTTTTTTAAATGGTGTATGTATAACTGCCCTTCACATTCAAACCAATTTTGCTCACACATGAAAACAAATACAATTGCTCTTTAAAGGGATAGTTTAGGTTTGGCTTGGGAAACGGCCCTGAAATTTAGCTGTTTAAGCGTTCTATTATTCAAGGAATCATTGAACAATCATTGTTAGTTTTGATATGATAACTTACAAGTTTTAGTTACTAAAAAATAAATCATGCTTGATCAGAACTGTACTATCCCTTTAATACAAAATGTTAACAAAATAAGGAAAATATAAAGGTTTTTGGTACTTACGGTATGTGAATAGGCCTCTCAGGCCCAAGAAGTTTGGCTCCTTCCCAGAAGCAGTCTAAAGGTGTGATTATTGTACAAGGAATAATATTCTCTATAATCTGCAAAAGAAAGAAACAAGAATTAAAAATATATTTTTAGTAATTTGCACCAAAAGAAAAACTAAAACGACAAAATAATACAATTAATCATTTATGAGTAATAATATTCTCTATTAGGAATAATATCACTTTCAATTTGTTTTGATTTAATTCATTTTATGATTACACATGCTCACAAGACACAAATTAATACAGGAATATAAGACAATAAATAGCAGATACATGATACGATTTAATAAATTATGGCGTTTCTACTTCTATTTAAAATGTACTAAATAAAAAATAGAAATTGAATAATGAAAGCACATCATCCAATATATGGATGATTTTATTCTTGGATTCCAACTATTTATGTCAGATATTGTAATATCAAAAGTTATTTCAGAGTAAATGCCTACAGACACTTTGTTGGTGGGGGCATGTTAAAACCCAGCTATAATCTTTCGTAATTTTGTATTGATGTCCAATAATATTACGTAACTAAAATTCAATATAAAGATTACTTACACTATCTATAAAATGGTCTTCAAAGCTTGGATACTCTGTTACATAACATACATCTTTGAAACTCCACGTACTGTAGAAAAGAAAAAAGGAAATGAAAACGAGAAATCAGAATCAACATTATACAATTTAGCTGGAACAAAACCAGAAAAGAATTGCAATCAGTTGAATGTTCAGTTAATTGTGCAGGAAAATCATATTGCATTCTATTTTATATGTAAGCATGTCCAGATTAGTGTTGTCGCCGAGTCCCGGGTACCCGAGTCCCGCAGAAAATGTCGAGTCCCGGGCACAAAAATTGATACTCGATTTCCCGAAAAAAGGTGAAGTCCCTCATTTAACTCAAGAACTTATTTTGAAGATGATTTTATTGTCATAAATGCGCTCAATTTTTGTCACTTGAAGTTGAATGAACAGTTTCCCAGCTTGCTAACTGACATGCCGATCTTGGAATCAACAAATGGGAAAGTTTCGGGTACCCGGGATCCGCTCCAAAAATTATCGCGAGTCCCTGGTAGTAAAAATACCAGAAAACGACAACACTAGTCCAGATGTGATGAAGTGTACTATAGCATCATTATTTTGCATTAATGCCTGCACCACCACAAACATGATTCAACCAAGGGTATGCTGTTGTAATCTGGCACAAGGTAGTAACTCACAATTGGTTGTTTTCTTGTAAATAAGGATTTTCATTATGATATTTGTGTTTTAACTTCCTTTTGAACTATTAATTTCACATAAATGGATTGTCGGGTGACTTGAATAATATGTTAACCATTAATTGTGAAGAGCATAATTATCTCAAATTCCCCCAAAACAAGTAAAAAGACTATCCATAAAATTGTCAGTTGCTCTCTTCTGTTAGATTACGGCAGTATGTACACCAGCAAACTCCCGATTTCACCCACACAGTAACACACACAGGGCATGATCCATCCATCAACCCGCATCTCCATCAACATCATGTTGGGGGTAAACATGTATGTAAGAAGAGATTTGAAATGGTCAGACATAACACATTGTAAACAGGAAGATAGATTGAGAGATGATGATGATTGACCAGAAAACGAGGCCTAGAGTAAAGGCACTCGTTCATAATTGATCTCAAAAGTTCCTGTACTTGATGGGAATACACTTTTATATATACAATTAAATACTCTTCGAAAAAAAAAAAGGCTGGGGGGGGGGGTCTGATTGGGTACAGCAGTACCCGCTACTTGACGATACAAATCAAAATGTAGATTTTCATACCATTTCAAAGGCCTCATCACAAGCCTTCATTTGATTCTCTGTTTTGACTAATTGGTCAGTGATTGTCAAATATATACAAGTGTTGCTAGTTTTCATTCATAGGTCTTTTACACACAATGTGTGAATTCAAAATATCTCATGAATGGTTTTGTTAAAAGGGAAAAGTACATGCTGGATGGAATACAATCTATATATATGCAGGTACATGGCTGAACACAGGTAGACTAGAGGGAACAATCCTGGGGGGAGGGGGGGGGACACCAGAAACATTACGATGAGGAGGAATTAATTGTTGTCGCAAACGATGGGGGACCACCCGGGAAACTGGCAATCCATGCCAAGAGTGTACTATAACTCACGAGTCCGGAGCCGGGTTTCTAACCCCTACCCTACTTCTGTTCCACAGTACTTTGTGGTACAATCAGTCACTGTCCGATATTTACCGGCCCCGCCCCAAATGACTACAGATCTGGGATGCAGACTAAAGGGCAGTGGGGAGGTAATAGAAGTGCTCAGGAAGGAGGTGTGTGGGGGGGGGGGGGGAGAGCAATAGGAGGAAAGGGGATGAAAGGGGTTATATATAAAACTAAGTGAAGAAATACGTAAAATGTTTATCATTTTAAGGATGAAAAGGAGAAGCAGGAGGAAAATGGAAGATTTAATATTCTTAGGAAGGGTGGGAAATAAATGCTATCATAGTGGAGGGGGCTACTTATTGGCCCGAATACACTACATGTACATGCATTTTTTTTTTTACTGGAAGAGAGTAATACAGATAATAAAGATAGAGGTAGAGAAAAGAAAAAGAGAAAAGAAAGAAAAAAGGAAGTGATAGTTTAAGACAGGAAACAAAAATAGATTAAAAAGATGAGATGGAGACGGGGAATGAGGGGAGGAGGAAAAACATGATGATCCCCGTGTTCACACACAGTTTTTTGAAGCCCTTAATCATGATTATAGGATCAGCAGCTGACTAACGGATCAGCAT
>JAUELG010110808.1:0-10516 GCA_031471515.1 Dendraster excentricus | reverse complement strand
AAACATCGGCACATCGGATCGGATCGGCCGATACGGGTAGAAAAACATCGGCACATCGGATCGGCAGTGAAATCCCGTATCGGTTAGGCCCTATTCAAAAGCACCCTTTGGCACCCTGCATTTGATTTACAAATCTGAAACACCCTTAGAAAAATAATAATGTTTTTTATCTGTCTAGTTTAGTAGATTTTTGATAGTGTGTGTATTGCTAATGTTTCCTATTTTCATAATTTTGTGAATACAGACCAGATTACTTTCAACGTAGCAGCAGCTCTACAGCACGTCATGTCATCCCTTGTGAAGTTCTGCACTGAACTGTCTGAGTAAGTAACTGTTCACTTATTATTTGTATGTACCTGTATGTACTACTGACATCTTATGATGAATTTAATATTTTTAAG
Organism: Dendraster excentricus; assembly: GCA_031471515.1. Taxonomy (NCBI): domain Eukaryota; kingdom Metazoa; phylum Echinodermata; class Echinoidea; order Clypeasteroida; family Dendrasteridae; genus Dendraster; species Dendraster excentricus. Next base: position 10,115 of record JAUELG010110808.1, on the reverse strand, counting down.
GGTCCCAGAATACAAGAGCAAGTTTTGCTGTGTTATTTACGACTAACAATAACAGATGGCAGTCACTAATGATATTTTGTTTTTTTACTTTTGTGCTGGTGTAGATCATGACAGTATAGATGATTGTCCTGCCAATGCGTATTATTGTAAGGCTTTTCAAACAATCATGCTGGTTAAACCATTCATAGTCTTCTTATTTTATATTGTGAGTTTAATTCTTGGAAATTCACAAAAGAAATCAAAGTTCCATAACAAAACAAATAAATAAAAAGATGTCATTGTGGCTAAGTGCCAGTACAGTTTGTTGACAGAATCAAACTAATACTAATATCTTTGAGCTTACATGAGAAATCATTGCTCCATAAAAAAAAAAATGATAATACATATTTTTTTTTTATTGTGGCTAAGTTCCAGCACAGTTTGTTGACAGATTCAGCCAAATACTATTTAGTATCTGTGAGATTACATGATATGTTTCTTTAAAATCTTTTGTGGACAGTTGGTGCCCAGAGACTGCTGCTAACAAAGAGCGTATGGTCAGCGTTCTCTTCCCACTCTTACTGGATGCCAGCACAGAAGCAGTTGGAGAGCCAGTAAGTTCTTTGTTTTCCTCTATCTTGATCTTCAATTTATTGGATAAAATTCAGACTTCTTTTTTTTTGTTCTCCGTTCTTCTTTGTCTTTGTCATGCTAATCAAGTCAGTTTCAGTTTCAGCTAATGAAAAACATGAAACAAAGATAACAAATATAGATTGCACTTTGATGAATTAGTTGTTGGTGGCCCTTTGGGCTGCTTGGCTAGTGTGCTCTATAAGGAGTTGACACAGTGCGCAAGATAATTGTGTGGGTTTGACATGTACTTGATTACCAAGGGTAATAATAATGCACATATTTATAAACATTGTATTAAGCTGTACATAAATGTAATATATTATTATCATTATTATTTAGTAATGTCATTATTATTTATTAATGTCATTATTATTTATTAAAGTCATTATTATTTATTAATGTCATTATTTTATCAGGCTTCCTCAGCAGCGAGTCAAGTTCTTGGGCCATCAGACGGGGACGAGTTTCAAACCAGGCTATTCCTACAGGTCTTTGAGGTCTACCACAGCATATTCACCAGACATGCCCTCGACAAGTGAGTAGCGATTGTTTGATCTTGGTAGTGTAGCTATGTAGAGACTGATTTTCTGCGATCGCGGAAAACGGGACGGAAATTGCAAAATTGACCATTTAAAGCGGAAAACCTCATTGACCGAAAAACAAGAAGGCTGCCAAACGGGCCTTGGAAAAACTCTACACCAGGATATTGTTCAGAGGACGAACTGAAGGACTACTTACCAAATGAGAATCTAACATAATTACCCCGTCATTTATTTAACCATTCTTTGTAACATTTTAGTGAGTTGGATGACTGCATCTACCGTGAGTGTGTGCAAGCAATGGAGTCCCATCTTGACAAAGAAGCTGCCAAACGGGCTTTGGAGAAACTCTACACAGAGAAAGAAGGTACTGAAATTATTATAAAACTTGGTATTATCCGAAACAGACAAACATTAAAATTGTATATCATTTTATGGGGTATTTTTTCAAGCTTGGCTGATCTTATTTTTATAGTAACACCCGTTTTCCCATTGCACTGTGTGATTATTCGCAGGGACTTGTGGCTTCTGTAGTTATACTTTGCCATGATTTTGTTAATGCAGACAAACCAAATTTAACCCAACTAAAGCCAAATTCAGTTCTTTAGAGATTACCTGTCTATATATCCATTATAGGCACCAGCAATATATCAAATTGTTGGGCAGTAACATTTTGTAACATGTACTGATTTTGATGATAACTGAAATTTGATGTGCCATGTCTATGAGATACATATGAAAACCTCACAGGTAATAGCTCTATCATAATTTTGTATCATATCATGTCACATAATGTCTTTCTTTTTTTCAAACTTTATCTTGACTGTTTGATTATGTGTAACTTGCATTCTTCATGGACCCCAGCTTAGGCATTCTGGAACTATATTGATCAACATATTGTTGGTCAGCCAGATTGATCATCATATCGTTGGTCAACCCTTTTGATCAATGTATTGTTGTCAACCATATTGATAATTTCTTTCCATTTCTTAACAGAACTGATCAGTGTCCTGTTATCAGCTGCCAACGAGAATCTCTCAGTGGAGTATGGAACCAAAGTTCTCAAGTTCTTCAACAAACTAATGCAACTAGGTATGTTTACAGAGAGGAGTAGATATTATACAGTTGTTAACTGGCGGTGGAGGGAACATCACGGCATGTTTCATCCAAGGGATTTTAAAGGGATAGTTGAGTTCTGGTAGAGAGAGAAAAGTTTTAGTCAAACTGAATTTTAGTAAATAAAACCTGCTAGTTATAATTCCAGGATGCCCAAAATGAATTTAACAATTATAAACGACAAAGAAAAAGCCTGTTATCATGAAATAATAGTTTTTTGAACAAAAGAGGGCGCTTTCAAAAATGCATTAGTCTAAACCATTTTTAATAAAAATATTGTGCATGTGAATGTTTGTAAAAAATAGTGATTAGATAGATATATAAGTAATGACTAGTAAAAACATTATTTTGCAATTTTTTTAAAAGAGGAAGTATTCTTTTTTAATTTGTAACGGTTGGTTCAAAATAATCTAATATTTGTGGGGCCCCACATTTATTACAAATGGTTACATTTATGGATATTTCAGCCATTTCTAAACCAATTTTGATCAAATAAAGTTTATTCTGTCACTAAAATATTATGCTCCTTCAAATTTTACACCAAGTTTTGCATTATCTCACAAAAAAATTATCATGTGTAGCGCCCTCTCTACCACAACTCAACTATCCCTTTAAATGCTATTGAGGGAAGTTATTTATTTTCTTACTTATTTTATTCATAAAATAGCATTTAAATCCCAAGGATTAGAACATTCCATGATATTCCCAATGACAAAGTTAACAACTGTTATATCAACTGGCTAAATCCAGGGGCTATATTTACATTCCCGCATTGAAACTGAAATCATTCAGAAACAGCATACTGTATCTGTTTTATCTTTTTATCTCATTGGGACGTCATAATGCAGCGCGCGCCAGAGGGGTGTCATAAAACTCTGGCCATAGTGTCCTGATAGTGTCCTAATGATTTGACACCACAGTCACCTGCCTGTGTTAAGCCAATCAGTGATGCAAATTTTAGCAAAGTCAGATGATATGACATAATGAAATATAGTAGTAAATCATGAAAAAAACATTATTTGGGAACATGTACTTTTCCTGGAAATGTATCGATAAATTATTATGACAGCTGTAGTACAGCACAGTGACGTATGGGTGTAGACACTTCGCTAGGTATTGGCATGAGATCTTATTTAGTATTTATTCAAACAATGATTGATTCATCATTGGTGGATAAACCTGACCTATTGCACTCACAACTATCTTAGAAATAGACATTTTGTCAACCCAATTTTAGTTTCTTGCATATGCCAACAAAGTTAACAGATCCCTTTAACCATTTTCTGTGACAGCTGAGGAGCACCCAAGCGACACATACGTTGAGACGCTCTGCTCCATCCTGGGGCGTCAGGGAACGTCCAATCCCGTCGCCCTGAAGCGCTGGCTGGCCCGCATCATCCGTGATGGGGAGCCCACCGCCAAGGGCCAAGAAAGCAGAGCGCTGCTGCAGAGCCTCACCTCCTACATCGTCAAGGAAAACAGGTGAGGATGATAGAGATGAAAGGGATGATGATGATGATTTTTATTCTTCTCTAAAAAAAAAAAAAAAAATTCTTCTCTCTGCAGACAATTTGGCCAAGGTGTAGCTTTGGCTCTCCTAAGGGCATTCATCCCAATGATGATGATGATGATGATGATGGTGATGATCATGGTGATAGTGATGCTGATGGTGATGGTGATGAGGATGACGACGATGACGATGATGGTGATGATGATGATGATGCTGATGATGATGATGTTGATGATGATGATATGCAGGATCATGATGATGATGATGACGACATGGTCTAAAGATTCTTTATGTAATTTTTTTCTCAACAGTCCATTTGGGGAAGGTGTAGCATCGGCCCTCCTAAGGGCACTCATCCCAATGTGCTCTCAGATCCTTGCAAACATCGGCAGCGAGTCGCTGGGAATGGCTGAACTGATGCCTGTCATGATCACGCTAGCCGGTGCGGGAACCGGTGCAGGGCACGTGGAATTGTTCAGAGCCGCTAGCGAGTGGCTGTCATCTTGGTAAGTTTACAAATTATTGTGTTTGAGAAGCGATGGAGATACAAATACATTTAAAAGTAAAGAAAGTGGATGTGAATTGTTTAGGAATGGCCGAATTGATTGTACCTTTACAATCGATTATTGTGCAACATGGCCCAGAAGTGATACTACACTCTGTATTTATTCCTTTACAAAGACTTACACATTTTTAGAAAATACAATTTCATTATGATCATGTGTAAAATGATGAATATGTTATGATTTCTCTAATAATGGTTGAACTTGTTTGACTATCTATATATATGTGAGCATTGATCAGTGAATTCATCTTTAATTTGAGACTTTCTATGTTTTATTTTTCAGCCAAGCATATTTGTCGCACAAAGATGTGATGGAGAAGATTGGAGAGGATGTCACAGAAGGGAAGGTAAGTGTATCTTAAAGGGATCTAGTAACTTTGTTGACATGTGCAAAAATAATAATAATTATGATAATAATAATAGCATATATAGCGCATATTGCGAAGAGCCTCTAAGTGCATAAATAATTATTTAATTTGTATTACCCATGGTCATCAGGTACATTTCAAACCCACACAATATTATTGCATACTTTCTCAACTCCCTGTGGAGCATACTAGCTGAGTTGCCACTGATGATGGCTCTAAAGCTAATGAACACCAGACCATGGTACCCATGTAATACACCTGGATAGAGATTGTAGATTGTCAATTGTCTTGCTGAAAGACAAACACAATGGGCTAACACAGGGTTTGAACTCCGGATCTCACAATCGGAAAGCGCATGCTTTACCGATCTTGCCACACCAAGTCCACGAGATGAATGGTTGATACACTATGTATTGTTATGATGTGATAAGTTTAATAAAGAGTTAAATAGAATTCTAAAATTACAAACCAAATTGGGCCTGGTTAGGGTTGATGAAAATGATTGATTAATCTTGTATATTTTCCTTATGTTGTTATTCACACTTTGTATTCTTTTATCATTACAGCATCACGGTGTAATGGAAGCAGCTTGTTATCTCCTGTCCTATGTAGCCAACGTACTTGGAGCACTCAAACAGTCAGGAGACAAGTAAGTCCTTATAGATTGCATTGTTTATAGAATATGGATGGATGGATGAATGGATAGATGGAAGGAAGGATGGATGGATGGATGGATGGATGAGTGGATGGATGGATGGATGGATGGATGGATGGATGGATGGTTGGATGGATGGATGGATGGATGGTTGGATGGATGGATGGATGAGTGGGTGGATGGATGGATGGATGGATGCATGGATGAGTGGGTGGATGGATGGTGGATGGATGGATGGATGGACGGACGGATGGAGGATGTTTGGATGGATGGTTGGTTGTTTGTTTTTGTTTCTGCATTTCTTTAAAAGTAATACATAATCATAATTGTACAAAATAGATAAAAATTACAATTTAAAATTTTACATCAAGAATAGTACGATAATAATTATCAATTTGAAATTATAAGTAAAGCATATAAATGCAGGAGACCGCCATCATGAGCTTGTGAGCTTGAAATCGATGGCGGCCTCTTGAGTTGGTTAGTTAGTTGGATTGATTTTCGAATAAACAATACCAATAACATTCAATTTGGACATGTAGTTTTTGTTTTATGGCGCTTAGTCATATTACTGGCAGGAAGTGCGATTTAACTGACATTGACTAGGTAGAAATTTACAGAAATTGGCACCTGACATGGTCTCACATCGTCATAAAACAAAAACTACACCAAAATGACTGTTCTTGGTATCGTTTTTCATTGAAAAGGACACTCTATCCGATGCACATAATACATTTTGATACTTTATTTTGGGATGTGCTCCTTTCCGTTTTGTGAGGGACCACCCTTTATATAAGACGTGAACATTATTATTATTTAACATTATTACTTGGTTGTCCCTCCCCCCCCCCCCCCCCACAGATCTGCTTTCCCCTCCTTTGACATGGACTCGGCCATGCAAGAGGTGGACTCTGATTGGGCGGAGGACATGGCGCTGGAAGAAGATGACTCTGGGGGAGAAGATTCTGTAAGTACTGTAACTATTTTCGTGTATGTTCACTTGGTCTACACTCAGTTTGATTAATGCATATCATTGACCGAGATCTGTACAATTCTTATAATGGCGGCCTCCAGTGTTCAAGTAAATAGTGGTAAAGTCTGTTATTATTCTTTCAAAGCAGAAATCTGAGTTGGAGTAATGTTGCATATAATTTACAGGAATATTACGATGTATTAACTCTGTTCTTGAGTTGCTTTGCCCTTTAACCCTAACCCCCCCCCCCCCCCTTGCTATAGACTGACCAAATTAACCTGACCTGGTTAGGGTTGTTGCTTCTGTTATTGTGTTAATTGCGCTTGTGTTATAAAACAAAATCAATTCTACTTTACAGTTGAAGAAAAACATTGAAAATGTGTTAAAATTAATTATGTGATACATGTCATCAATTCAGCAAAACAAAGCCACCTCTCTAAATATTTAAATATTTGGTAATGATTATTCACCCATTCAGGACTGGTCCCAAAAATACACAGACTAGGGTCTATGGAAATTGCATGTTATAGCAAAATCAATCAGTCTTTTAATGAAGAAGAGATACCTATAATTTATCATATAGATACCTATGATTTATTATCTAACTATTCATACTTTGCATTGTTTCAATAATAGGATGAGGATTCACTGTGCAACAAGCTATGTACCTTCACCATCACACAGAAAGAGTTCAGGAATCAACACTGGTAAGATGATAGGTCACTTGACTTTATAGCTAACATTTCGGCCAAGATAGACTTGAAATGACTAAATGAAATATTTTTTTGAAACAGTTTTTATTTATCACTTATGTTTTCATGTTATTTATTTATGATTTATTAACCGTTCACATATTTCAAGTGTTTGCATTTGAATATGGATCTGCAGTACAAATTTTACATCATTCGCTCAACAAGAATATCTTTATGATTTATTCTTCCTTATGAACTGCAATCCAGTACGACAGTGAGTTAGTTTTGATTAGAAAGATTAGTGAAATTTTGGGGTGATGGAAAGTTCATCAATGGAATGGATTTTAGGGGCCAGTTAATGCCAGGTCGCATATTACAGGAAAAAGAAAATGGAAGAGTAAAATTTTCAATTCAACCATCTCTGTTTGAATGCATTTCTTGTCTGTTCCTAGTTGGGTGATACCCTGCAGACTGTTTTATGCTTGAAGCAATGTGGACGACTTGGATAATTCGATTTTGCAATTTTGTATTTCTCAAGCATCCGTTTAAGCTATCCACTAATAATTGATCTGGCTATCAAAGTTAGTTTGGAGCCCTGTTTGAAGAATCTGTTGAAGTAAATACAAATTTATCCTTATACTGAAAAAGTGGAAGTTTTCGCGCATATCGCACTCAACCGGTAAGGTGCACAAATATTATGTCAAAATATGTATGTTTTTGTGTGCAAATTCATCTTCTAGGCAGCGCGTGAACATTTAATCGCGGGGAAAATTTCCACTTTTACAGTAAGACATAATTTTCTGATTATTTTGTACCTTTGTATCACTCTTATCAAAGGTACCATTGTCATACCTGTAAGATGGTTGACGGTGTCGGTGTGTGCACCATCTGTGCCAAGGTGTGCCACAAAGGCCATGAGCTGTCTTACGCCAAGTATGGTTCCTTCTTCTGCGACTGTGGAGCCAAGGAGGATGGATCATGCCAGGTAAGTGTTGGATGAATCTTGTTCTGGGTTAACCCTAATCAGGCCGGCTAATTTTGGCTATGGTTTAGCCAAGAGTGTGGGGACAAGAGGAGTTGGCAGGGGGAGTTGGCAGGGTTTAGGACTTGGCAATGATCCACCCAATCTCAAAAGATGTGTAAGACCCAAGATGGTCGATGGTGCCGGCATGTGCACCATCTGTGCCAAGGTGTGCCACAAGGGCCACAAGCTCTCTTACGCCAAGTACGGTTCCTTCTTCTGCGACTACGGTTTTTAAGGAGGATGGGACGTGCCAGGTGAGTGTTGGATAAATCTTGTCTTAGGTTTAACCCTAATCAGGCTGGGTAATTTTGGCTATGGTTAAGCCAAGGAGGGTGGGGACAAGAGGAGTTGGCAGGGTTTATGACTTTGCAATGATACACCCAAGATGGTTGATGGTGTTGGCGTGTGCACCATCTGTGCAAAGGTGTGCCACAAGGGCCATGAGCTCTCGTACGCCAAGTACGGTTCCTTCTTCTGCGATTGCGGTGCCAAGGAGAATGGAACATGTCAGGTGAGTGTTGAGTTAATCTTGTGTTTTGCTTCTGAAGCATGTTACTTGCAAACATTAAAGGAGCTACAGAATATAACTAAATTTGGCACTTATTCCATAGTCAGTATCTTGTTAAACAGGTATGTCAAAAAAAAACTCCATAAAAATAAACAGTAGTGATTTTATACTAATTTTCTGACGCCAAATCTATCTTCGCAGCCAGTTTACACCCCGCCCACATTTAGCACCCGGAATCGTCAGCGTGATTGACATGTGAGTTGACAATTAATCGGCTTGCGTCATCTACAGTATTTAATTCATTAGTCTGATGACGTCACGTTTCGGCAATTAAAAAGGGGCGTTCCCAGGACAATCATACATTCACTAATTACCACCAAATTAATTGATTTCATGGGAAATGAGTGCCAAATTCTTTTTCTTGAGGACAAATTACGTATAGAGTATATAATTGTGAAAATATGGCAATCTAGACACTGTAGTCCCTTTAACAAATGTAAGTCTGCACAATACACATTGAGCTGCTATATCCGTGGCAAGCTAGCAGTCAATAGGTGTCTTCAACAATGAGACTGAAAGTTTGAAAGCAACAAGATGTGATTGAGTCCTTGCAGTCCTTGAAACCGGGACCAAGGCAGCAACCTCGAGCCTAGCATATCCAACATTTCTGTCTCCTTATTCTTTGTATGCGCTGTCAATTTACATATCTCAGGCTCATCATATGAATATGAAAGGGACTAAGAAAAGGGACTAGGGAAAAAGAATTTGGCAGCCATTTCTCATGAAATCAATTATATTGGGCATAGTTTTGGGCATAAACTTGATTTGGCATCAGAAAATTTGTCTAAAATCACTACTGTGTTTATTTTTGTTGGAGTTTTTTCGGGCAGACCCATTTTACAAGTCATCAACTATGGAATAAGTGCCAAAGTATGTTGCATTCTTTAGGTACTTTAACTAAAAGTTAAATCTGTTTTGCTATATTTCGACCCACAGACCTTGGTCAAGCGAACTCCGGGCAGCAACCTCGAGTCCAGCATGTCCAACACCTCTGTCACCTCCCCCTTCTCTACCGACGCCCAGCACTCAACCGGCGGCGCCAACACCAGTACACAGGGTTCCTCGTCGGGTACCAAGACATCCACCCTGCGCCATCGCACTGGCGGTGGCACGTCGACCACCGGGGCACCACAAGCGACATCCCCTGGGGGAGAGGGGACCCAGGGGAGCAGCGAGGGAGGGGGCAAACCGACCGAGGAGATGATCAAGTTCAGACAGATGCTGAGCAGACAACTGGAGAAGAATCGAGATGCCATCCTAAAACTTCTGGTAAGTCAAACATACTTTGAACATACCTTGAAGGCCACACCTCACTATCTTTATCGTGAGAGTAGATAGTTTAGCGTGGCAGTGGTTAGGGGGTCCTTTTTAGCTCATTTTAAAAACCCAAGTTGGAAAACTCTTTCTTAAAACTTAGGGAGTGAGGGGGCTTGGACTACACTTTGTGGGAGTTTGTTCTATGTGTTGACAACCCTTTGACTGTAGTAGTCCTA
>JAUELG010110586.1:0-10517 GCA_031471515.1 Dendraster excentricus | reverse complement strand
ATGTTCGGCTGTCAGCTAATATTTTTCTCTTGTGATCAAAAGTTAAAACTAAGATTCATGAGAACTACCAATACAGACGATCTTTCATACAAACGAGAGCACTAGTCATGTTGTACAAGCGGCACGCTGTCAACAAAATAAGGCCCCGTTGCAGGAACTTAGAGATAAAATCGATCGTGAGTTATGATTGATCGTTGTCAGAAAATTTACGCGTTTCAAACAATCAGCTTTGCACATCTAGATCACGTGATCGGACTTAGGATCAATAGGAACTTACGATTGATTTGTATCTCTTATTGCAACGGGGCCCTAGTATTGTTTGAGACCACTGGCTCAGATGGCGGAGGCCAATAGAAAGTAGACCTTTCTGGATTTTGGCATGGGTGGGTGGCTTGATTCCTGAACTATGTATTCCATGACAACTTTAGTTCATGCACTCATCGGGAAAATGTATAGTTTTTTGTTTTAGTTCATAAGTGGACAGTTCTGGATTTTTATTTTTATTTATTTATTTGATTTATTTAACATTTTTTATTTATTTATTTATTTATTTATTTATTATTATTATTAATTTATTTTTATTATTATTATTATTATTATTATTTTTTTTTTTTGGGGGGGGGGGTAAAACGAACCTTGTGTTGTGTGAATATTATTTTCAGTATACAAATGATGCATAGGCATGAGTGGATCGGTAAGAATTGGATGCACGAGTTTAACTTTGGAATCGTTTAAACCCACGAACGCAGCGAGTGGGTTTTAGAACATTTCAAAAGTTAAAAGAGTGCATACAGTTCTTACCGATCCATGAAATATGCGTGTTCAGCATTTGTTTTATAAAATGGGCGCAAAAAAAATGTGAATTTTAAACTTTTTCTCACAAATGGCTAAATTGGCTGCAAAAGTACCGACACGTGGTTTGAAAAAGTACCGACACATGGCAAAAGTACCGACCCATGTCTGGGGATTTTTTTTTTATATAATAAAAAATATCTATATATATATATGTATGATATGAATTTCAAAACAGTAACAAACAAAAATCACTCGAAAAATGTTTTAATTTATATATATACAGTGTATATATATATATAAAATATATATTTTTTTTTTATAAAAATGAGTGCAACAAAATTGAAAATCAAATTTGGTGAGCCATGCATCGATAAAAAACTTTTACATGCTAATTGACCATCAGAATGCAGGGATTCTTCTACCCATTTTATAATATAAAAGGATGCTATAGCCAGAGTAATAAGCAAGCATATAAAGTGATATCACTTATATAACGCATTGCACTTAGACTGTACATTATTAAAATTATCATTAACATGCTTTAATAAAACCAGTTGAAGATTGTAAGACTTCATTTAATTATTCATGAATGGCATTTATTTTGAACACGTATGACACCAAACAAACTGAATTGCACGTGTGCAAACATTTAAATCAATCCAACAAAATTAATGTAAGTCGTATAAACAAGAACCATATCACTTTGAAATTTAAATTACATATATTTATAAATAATCTTTTAAAGAAATCCGCGTACTAAATACAAATGTTAAAAATTACATTCTAAGAAATACCAATTGAACGTACAATTTGTGTAAACAATTCTTATAAATGCAAACTGTTGATAGAAAGGACCTATGTGTACTTTAGCCCACCACACATGGAGCCGACTCGATTCGATGCAACTGTTTTTCGGGGCAAGCTAATGTAGCAGACACACCGCAAAACCAAATTCTGACCGAACATTATCGGGCACCAACAAAAGTCCGAATTGGGGTTAGCAGTCACAACAAAAGAGACCAACAATTCCGAACCACCCCGACGCCAAACCGCTCTCACTCCGAACCTCTCCGACACGTCCCCCCTAATTATTCGGTATTGTGTCGGTTTGGATTTGGTTTGGCGGTGTGACTGCTACATAAATATGGTTCGGCTCAGTCAGAGCCGATGTAACATGTTGAATCCACCTAGAGTGACCTAAGACTGGCCCCCGACTGGCAAAATCGGTGTGCAGAAGAAACGGATACTAAGCCTATCCGAATGACAACCGGTCGGATCGGTTCGAGCCGGCTCTGTGTGCATTAGGATGTTTTAAAATCTGACTCCAGATGATCTGAGCTAACCAATGACGACCATCCAAGTCTTAGGCTAAGGCTTAGTCGGGCTAGAGTCATTTTCGCTCAGTCGGAGCCAATTCGACATGTTGAATCGACCTTGACTGACCTCAGACCGGCTCATGACTGCCAAAATCGGTGTGCAGAAGAAACGGATACTATAAGCCTATTCGACTAAAAACCATTCGGATCGGTTCGAGTCGGCTCTGTGTGCGTTGGGCTTTATTTAAATCTGACCCCAGATGAGTTAAAGTTAACCAATGAGGAACATTAAGGAGTATGCAAACTACGATATGAAGGGTTTTGGCCAAGCCACAACATAACGTATATCGGATGTATTGCTATCACAATCAATGTATTTTACACGTTTATCAGTATGCTTGTGGTATACAATCGATTTTGTCTATACTGCATATGGAAAAAGAAACTATCCGCATTACCCTAATACCATTGTTAAGATGAAGGGCGTGGGTCTTGCAGAACCCACCCATCTCCCAATAAAATTCAATTATGGTAGGCCTATACAGTTATTGCAAGGCACCTACCTACTATAGCAATTAACCATAATATGAATTGGTTATATTGAGCTCTGCTATATCCATAAAGTCTCTTTGACATCTCGCTAAAACGAGATTCCACTGTGGCTGCCGACAGGCCCTCGGCTAGTGCTGCCAACCCAACGTCTTTAGATCTCAGAGCAGCTTTAAGTTTGGCGCGCTGGTCAGACCCTTCGTAATTCTCGCACCAGTCTTCGAGCATGGCCAGGGTGCCGTCTGACCCCGCCTCTCCCCCGCCATGATTCATCTTTTTCCATTCTATTAGTGGTCTAAGTTCGAAGCCAAGCTCGAGCCCAAGATCGGTCATCTTGTCATTTTTTCTTTAACAGCGCTTTGATTCCTTTACTGGTCAATTTCGCCATACCTGAAATCTATATGAATAGGAGCATAAATGAAGTAATCTCAAAGAAAAGCAGTCCGGTCCGTGCCAACAAGCATGGTTATCATTTTTGTTATAGTAACTGCATATTATTTAGAATATGAACTAATAATAGAATATCCACGAATGAATAACAATGCGTCATATGTGTGTACTAGAACGCGTCGGAAGACATTACACAATTGTTGAAGGTAGTATTGAGTATTGGCATTTCTCGAAGTGCCCCTGATACCTTTTCTGAGATAATGCAAATTGACTGTCAAATTCAAAAGAACATACATTTTTAATGACAGAATATACTTTGTTTGATCAAAATCGGCACAGAAACGGCTGAAATATTTATAAATATATATTTTATTCAAAAAAGTTATTTACCGGCAATCGCCGGGTGATATTAAAGCGTTTTAGACAAAAATATCAAAGACTACTTTGGTTTGTATTGCAGTTCTGGTCACTTGAATGCGTTTTTCCTAACAATTTCATCGGGAACTACAAAAGGAGAGCACATATACGGTTGGATTTTACCATTTTTTAAATGCTACTTTTAACCCGAGCATTGTTAGGAAATTTATGCTTTAACTTTTACCAGCTCTATTGTAACCGTGTTCACCGTGGATCAAAATTGCTGATGAAGCTCACTTGGTATCATTTTCTTGTGCAGCTAAAACCAATCCAGAAGGGAGGTCAATATTAAAGTCAACACCCTTTTTAAGATTGCCACGCGGGAGGCTACCACTCTTATCCTGATAAACCTCTTGACCAGTCGTAAGTGTCTCCAGTTCAAATTCGACCACAGTAACATACTCTCGTACTAATAGACCTATTAGAAATCGCCTTTTCAACCTGGCCCCTAGTGATAGCCATAATTGAAAGAGATGGCTCAGTTTTTGTATAGAGGGCATTTCAATTCATGTTGAGAGGTAATGAATCAAACAAGAGAAAGACAATTAAGGAGTGCACAAGTTTCAATAACAGAACCAACTTTATTTTGAACAAAAATCTGTTTAAAAACAGCTGAAAATCAATCAATATATCCAATCGAAATAAATGAAGATTCCACATGTATTTGTTGATTTAAGAAGAAAAAAAAAGATTTTTCCTAAAATGGGCAACAAAATATTCGTTTGAATGATATTAAACTACTATTTCAACAAGACATGACATTAACATATAAAAAGAAAATTGCTTAAAACCAATGGGGTTTTTTTTAAGCGCCCATTTTTAAATAAGTGATTTAAGACGAGTGGAACAATTTTTTATATTCTTTTTTTTTTTTTTATTATTGTAAGACTTCATTTAATTATTCATGAATGGTATTTATTCTGAAAAAAAAACATGACATTAAACAAGCTGAATTGCACGTGCTTAACATTAGAAAGAATTCAGCAAATGTAATTTATATCAGCACTAACATGCGACATTTGAATTACATTGATATACACATGATTTAAAAAAACCGTAATAAATTAAAATTTTTAAAATTTCATTTTTGCATGTTTTAATATACAATTAATTATTTTCACTAATTGAACACAAACTAAATGTATGTTGCTGATTTGTAGAAACTCGACCAACTGCCGAGCTATTAAAGTACGAAGCATGTTTAAGGGACTTCGTAACATTGTCAAAATCCTAAAAATTCAATTTTAATTTCTATTTTAATTTTAATTCCAGGGGTTCCCTCATACATTGGTGTATTCGTATTGGCAATAAAATCATGGAATTTTTTTAAAAGTCCCTTTTGTTACAATGTTATGTACGATTGAAGTTTTCAGATTATAAAAAGTCGGGAGGAGTTTAGAACCATGTACAAAGTAAATGCAGTGAATTTGTAAATGTCACTTTGCATTTTTCTCATAACTCGGGCATGCAACGTCCATTTGACTTGAAATTTCCACACAATACCCTGTGGGGTAAATTGCCACTTGGTCTATCCCAGTTGGTCCATTCCCATTTGGTCTACTAGAAAATCATATATCTAGCGGCTTGATTATGATTATGATTATGATTATGGATTAGGATTAGGGTTAGGGTTGTGGATTAGGGTGAGGGTATAATAATTAGCGTTATGGTTAGGGTTTGGGTTTTAGAGGCATCAGATAGTAGACCAAAATGGGAAGTAGACCAACTGGGATTAGACTAAGTGAATATAAACCCCCGTGGCCATATCAGATAACAGCAATAGCCAATATACATTGTATCAACCATTTATCACTTTTTGCACATGTCACCAAAGTTACTAGATCCCTTTAATAAAGGAAAACATATCAATAATAAGCGCATTATACACTGTTGATCATAATGGTGGAATATATTTTTTAGATCTAACTTCATTCCTTTTCCCTAGTTTGTGCGCTAATGAACCATTTTATACTAAAAGTAATGATTTCATAATATTCCCAAATACCAATGTACAATAAATTGCTGCATGAATTTGCATTCATTAACCTAGCCCTTTGTTTTAAGCTTTGAAAGACAGACCCTGTAATGTTTGCCCATTTGCCTCTAGATAGCGTGTGTCCAACAATTCATCATTATGGATCATTTATCAGAGTTGGCTGTAAATTTTTCAACCAAAATTGGCACAGACGCCCTCTAGGCCAAACTCCATCTAACGACATTTGCTAAATGCCAAACGATGAGTGTGCTCTACCAGGTAAGGGTGTCAACAAGCAATGTCCACTATTTCGTTGGAACATCGCAGGTTACGGTCAGTAAAATCATCTAACGTCATTGGAAGGAGGGTTTTTAACGCCACAGAAATGTGGGATTCCAGATTTATTTGGTAAACCAAGATCCAAAAAAAAGTTTACACTTTGAAAACACACAAAATTTTGTTTTTGGCATAACAGGATCTTGCTCTTAAAGGGAAAGTTGAGTCCTGGTAAAGAGAGTACAGTTTTGGTCAAACTTAATTTTAGTAACAAAACCTCCACCATTACATTACAAATTAATAATTATACCTTAACCATGCTTGAAAGGAATTCAAAATTACAAATGACCAAATATAAAGCATGTTATCATTCAAACAGAGCATTTCAAACTCAAGATGGCGCTCTCTAAAAAACGAATTGGTTTAAACCATTTTGAGTAAGTTATACTACGTGCAAAGGTAAGTAAAAAAAATAGTGATATGATAGAATTATTACAAATATTTACGTCTGTGGATATTTAAGCCGTTTCTGAACCGATTTTGATCAAATAAAGTATATTCCGTCATTAAAATATTATGCTCTTTCGAATTTTACACAAATTTTTTCATTATCTCACCAGAAAATGTTTTGTTTGTAGCGCCCACTCTACCAAAACTCAACTTTCCCTTTAATCATCACTTAAACACTCCTAATGAGATAACATTGCCTATGCAATCCTGATATGCCCAGAAGTAATTTACAACTGGACAAAAATGTGTTTCCAATATATAAAGGGGTAGTTTACTTTTGGTAGAGAGGGCGCTGCACATCACAATTTTTTGTGAGGTAAATAAAAACTGAGTACCGAATTTGGGAGAAGATGCACTTTTAATGGCAGAATAAATTTTAGTTGGTAAAAAAAATGAGTGAATTGTTAATAATTCTATTTTATCTGATAATTATTTTGGGCCCAAATGATTAGATGTTCTTTTTTTCAAAAATGCTTGCACTTTTTCCAAATTTGTCAATATCATTTTAATAATAGTTATTGATGAATTCTCTATTTAATCAGCATTTCAAGAAAACATCACAAACATACTTTTGTTTGACAATACTTGAGTCAATATCTTTTAGAAAGAGCCCTCTTTTGTTTAAATGGCTCATTTTTAATGATAACAGGCGTTTTACTTAGTCGTTTGTAATATATTGTATACGTTTTCGAGCATGGTGGAGTTATAACAATTCGTTTATAATGTTACTGTCCAGGTTTGGTTACTAAAGTCCAGCCTTTCCAAAACTATACCACCCCTTTAAAGAGGGAACACATATTCATAAACACAAACATCTAAAAGGTATAAAGCTATATCAATACGCTATAATGATAATTATTAATTAAATTTAACAATTATCATCCCCATGTCCCCTTTAGGCCCTTTCCTCCGCCTGAAGAAAACAAATTCATGGCCGATCAAACAATTTCACGAAATTTGAGAAAACGTGTAGATTACATATACAACAGAAATACACTTAATTAAGAACATGAACAATCACATAGATTAATTGATACACACTTACTGTAGATCAGCGATATGGCAAAGATTAGACATTAACATTATTGGCTAAAAGTAAATCTAGGTTTTATTATTTGATCGAAATCTTGATCGAAATGATTCAACACTGTATTTTGTTACATGAGGCTTATCATTTGGGAATGTACATATAAAACAATTCAGACATTTTCTAAATTAAAGCAAGTATAGATGTCGTATTTGATAGATATTATTTAAACGTATTCATGATGCAATTACATTGATTACACACGATATTGAAAATACATAGGAATGTTATACATAGGAATGCATACATCGCATTTGAATGTGAGGGATCACCAAAAGCCAAAATAAATGCTTATCTATAGGGCATTCCCTGAGGAGAAGCTAACGAAAGACCGGATAATGAATACATGTATAGGTTTATTGTTAGCCATTATGAAACAAACCAGAGAAAAGCAAATTTAAAGTGTGTACAAGTTTCAATAACAGAACAAATTTTATTTTAAAAAAAATATGTTGAAAAACAGCTGAAATATTAATCATTATATCAAATCGGAATAAATGATGGATTCAAAATTTATTTGGTGAATATTTAAACAAGACATGACATTAACATTTAAAAAAATCTAAATTGCTTAAAGCCATTTTTTCAAAGAAGCACCGTCTTGTGATTTTATTTAAAAATAATTTTGAATGACTGATAAAAGACTGGTGAACAAAATTGTACTTTTTTTAAGATTTTAAGATTGCAAGGCTTCATTTAATTATTAATGAATGGTATTTAATCTAAACACGTATGTCATCAAACAAACTGAATCGCACGTGCTAATTATTAGAATTAATTCAACAAATGTAATTTATATCAACACAAACCATATCATTGCGAAATTTAAATTACATGTATGTACACATAATTTGATAAAAAACGTACTAAATTCAAATGTAAAAATGTCTTGTTTGCATTTGTTTACATATAAGTACGAAACATATTAAAGGGACTTTAACATTGTCCAAATCCCCCAAAATCAATGTTAATTTTTGTGTTCCCTCATACATTGGTGTATTCGAATTGGCAATACAATCATGGGACATGTTTCGTTTTTTGTTCAAATTTCCCTTTCGTTTCAATGATAGGTAAGGTTGAAGTTTTCAGATTATAAAAACTCGGGTGGAGCGGAGCCATGTCGCTTTGCATTTTTCTCATAATTCGGCCATGCAATGTTCATTTGACATGAAATTTTCACCCATTACCCTGTGGACATGTCGAATAACAGCAATATACATTGTATGAACCATTCATCACTTTTTGTACATGTCAACGAAGTTACTAAATCCCTTTACAAAGGAAAACATATAACAAATAAACACGAAAGACTTAAAATCAAGAATTATAGGCCATGATATTTTTTTTTTCATGGAAAAAACCCCCAAAGTTTGGGGTGCGGTTAATAAACAGATGCGGTTAATACACCGGCAAATACGGTAGGCATTTTGCTCTTATTTCGAAAAATGTACATGATACAAATAAACAGTATAATATAATACTATGACAGCATCAGTATTCATTGATGTACAGAGTTGAAAATCATGTACATCATTTTCACAACGGATAATAAATACATGTATAGGTTTCTTGTTACACATTATCAAATAAATGGGTAAGGTTTGGTATATAGGGCACTTCATATTCCTTGAGGGGTGATGAAACAAACCAGAGATAGTGTACAACTTTCAATGACAAAACAAATCTTTTTTTTAACACAATCTGTTTAAAAACAGCTAAAAATCAATACATATATCCGATCGTTTTAGATGTGGGATACCAGATTTATTTGGTAATTTCAGAAAAAAAGCTTACAACAAGATCGCACTCTTAAACATGCTGTATATTGAGTCCTTTGATCTCATCTACAAATATTTAGACTGCATTTTACAAAATACTTAGAATTTGAAATTATATTTTACATAAAAATACACATCACGTCTCCCTTCACGAAACGATATCAAACTTTTATACACAGAAGATTAAAGGGATAATACAGTTTTTGTTTAAAAATGTCAAATACAAAGTAAACTTAGTTGGATTATAATCAGCGGTTCGGAGACGAATGAAGTATCGATGAACATATCCTTAAGAGTAAATGTTGGGCCAACATTACGTTGAATATTTTGTTTAAGTTTTGTATGAAGCCTAAACATTTTCAAAAGGTACCAATAGTGGCTTTATAATTGAACTTGATGTTTTCGATATATTGACAAGTTATCTAATATAACAAACAAATATCACATTCACATTACAAACATTAACGTACAATTTACGGATGAAATTGTTATAAAGTGCAAACTATTGATAGAAAGGCACTGTGTGTACTTTTAGCCTACCACACACGGAGTCGACTCAATCCGATGCGACTGGTTTAGACAGGCTAGAGTCACTTTCGCTCAGTCGGTGCCTATTCGACATGTTGAATCGACCTTGACTGACCTCAGACTGGCTCCTAACTGGCAACAGATCAGTCCTGAGGCAACATATACTGAGCGATCCGACTAAAAACCAGTGTGAATGGTTCGAGTCGACTCTGTCTGCGTCGGGTTTTTCTATAATAAGACCCCATATCATCTGAGTTAACTAATGAGGAGCAGTCAAGCATGCACAATGGTTGATTTAAATGGGTTTGAACAATACACAGCATGATGTATATCGGATGTATGATGATGTACTATGGGGTTCACTCGCTAGTCATAAGGACCACCATTCGCGTGTAACTTTCTATACCTTGAGCGATTATGAATAACAACCCCCTTGACCCTCCTGACATTTCTTCATGCAAGTCATTAACATTATTTAAAACAAATCTGAAGCAGCATCTTATATCTAGATATCACTGACGTAAACCCATATATTCATTCTCTTTTATGCAACGTTTTCAAATTCAAACTCATATTTTGTCAATTTGTCATTGTATATGTTTGTTTGTTTGTTTGTTTTTTCTTGTGTGTGTTTATAGGTAAATTATGCTGACAATGTTCGGTGAACTACGCCTCCACAAGACCATTTGGCTTTATTTGTAGTTTCCTATTTTTCCTTATACCATGTATACCGTGAATGATAATTTGTATATACAAATATGTATTGTTTTTATCTGAAATGAAAATGGTTAAATGAAATGAAATTAAATTAAATGTATGAATAGCGGTCCTTCACGTATAGGAAGTTACACGTTATGAATAGCGGTCCTTATGACTAGCGATTTTTATGACTTGTT
>JAUELG010110475.1:0-10517 GCA_031471515.1 Dendraster excentricus | reverse complement strand
ATATAATGTCCCTCGACAAAAATATAACTGCCCTCGAGGATCTTAAATGTTATATTGACCCTCTGGGCAGTCAATATAATGAGTGTCATTGCAAATAAAAAGGATATTCAGACGTCCATCTGGTCTAAAATGCCTCTGATATTTGTACAATTTCTTCAAATTGTATTTGTTATCATCATTATCATTATTTTATCAATATTATCATTTTCATTAATAATTATATTTGTATTGTTATTATTAATATTATTAATATTATTGTATTATTAATAGGCGTTCATTTAATATGAAATAAAACGTTCCTAACTGACCTAGAACAGTTCACGTATGTAGTTCCCGCTGTGTCGATCTCAACCAATTAAAACGATGCCCCGCAGTTAGAAACTTATCCCAATGTCTAGGACGCTGTCAGGACAGTTAATTATGTTATTATGTCCTATAAGTATGAACTTCTTTTTCTTCATGCAAAATGAATATTAGGCCATAAACGCAGAGAAAAGAGCACAATGATCACTGAATATAATCGTTATATAATCCCAATCAAATCGATGCCCGGTTGTATCTAGGTCACCGGCCCAGTCTTCTTTTTCTTCTTCTTGCAAAATGGAACGTTATCTACGCCGTGCTATGGGAGGGAAATGATTGCCTTTACGTATCCCCAGTGCCGTATGCCCGTAGCTATACGGGGCATAGGGGGTCGGGAGGGGAGTCACTATGTGACTACCTATGTGAATACCTATGTATGTGAATACCTCCCCCCGTCATAGTTTGACACCAACCGAATTAGACATATGGGTAACATATTCGCACACAAGTTTATTTATTCTTTTCACATATATATTATGTTTGAAGTGCCCCTAATCAGTTGGCAAAGAAATCATCATCATCATCACCATCATTATCATCATCATCATCACCATCACCATCATCATCACCATCAACATCAACATCATCACCATCATCATCCCAATCATCATCATCAACAGCAGCAGCAGCAGCAGCATTATCATCATCATAATCATCATCATCATCATCACCTTTAACATCATCATAATCATCTCCATCATCACCCCCATCATCACCACCACCACCACCACCACCACCATCATAACAACACTACACCATTCGACCTTCCAATTGTACGACACCCCTGTCATGCAATCATAATAAAACTTCTTATCAACAAATTGTCCATATTTCCTGAAATATGTGTAGCTGAATTGTGAGACTCTTTTTTGGCAAGGTAGGGATCGCGGGGCAGTATTTAAACCAAAAAAAAAAAAAAAAAAGAGGGATAGTGAGTGTAAAACTGGAGCATACAGAGAATTATTGTTTGTTTTTTTTGCTCGTCACATAAACATGACTATCTGAGATGGTGTAGTATGATGATTATGTTGGAAATAATATGAATTGACTCGGGGATTGCACTTTCACTCTTCACGCATCGTGGCTAATTGACAAAGATAGCCTTTGGAAAGTACAGATTTCATATTTCATTACCACATAATGTACATAATGCTGTATTTTAATTGGCAAGAATTTTCAGGCCTCTTGTAAGTGGACCTAATGGGTGTAAACCTGGTAGACATATACATTGGGGCCACTTTATAATAAGGAATCTGATACAGGGAAACCCCGTTATAACGAGGTAGTCGGAACTATCGATTTTACCTCGTTAGAAGCGTTACCTCGTTATAAACGACAGAATCAATGACACACATTTACAATCGGGACCAAAGGATTCTCCTCATTATAAACAAGACCTCGTTATAAGCGAGCTCATTGTAATGGGGTTTCCCTGTATAGGCTCTGTGGCAGAAAGAGATACAATTGATTGGAAGTTGGATAATGTGTTCTAATTGCGCAAATCTGCTTGGTTAAAATATGCACATTTTTGGACTCACAACTGATTGCATCTTTTTTCTGCAATGAGACCATAGCAAGGTAATTTCACAGTTCATTAGCCCAAAGATATAAATCAACAAGATATGTCAAACAGGGTGAATATAAGTGCCCCAAACTGCTCGTTATAATGAGGCTATACTGCACAGCATAAAGTACAAAAAATACAAAGTCACAAAATAAAAACATAGCCATAATGTGATAAGGGCATACAAAACATAATCAAAGCAATCTTTTGATAAAATAGTTACTGTGAAATAGTTACTGTGATTTTATTGGTTTTACAATTTTGATGATTTGTAATGACACGATCATTTGTATTGGTTAAAATTAATTCCATTTATGTGACAGCAATTTTCTGATATTTTGTTGATAGTAAGATTTGTTAGCAGATTACCAGGTCCATTAGTGTGCTCAGTGGCATAGCTACTGGGTGGCATGGGGGCACCCCCCCCCCAATAATAAAAAAAAAAAAAACAACAACAACATATGATATGGGGACATTTTTTTATAAAAACAAAGAAATGTGTAAAGTATACCCCCACCCCCCCCCCCAAAAAAAAAATAATAATAATGTTGGTGCCCTCCCAATCCATCCGACCAAGCTACACCACTGAGTGTGCTCCATTTATCTCTGTGAGTTCATGTCCTGTTAAATATAAAATCGAAATCTGGGATGTTAGTTGAGTATTACAGGATATGAATTTCTGAATAAGTTTGAGCTTTTCTGTTGATTTAAAAGAAGTAAAATTTCTTCTATTTTGCATATGAATCCATTCAATATAATTGAGCTTTTTTGTTGGCGTAAAAATTGCTTTACATATTTTTTATATCATAAATCTAGAGAACATAAAAGAATTTCTGTTTTATTAGTGTTGCTTTGAGAATCAAATATTCCAGTGAGTTGAAGTTTAACTCTTTCCTTACCAGAATATGACACCACTGTATATGCTACAGTGCCAAGTTGGGATGTGTGTTGCTTAGCCTTTGACCAAGCAACACATTTAAGGCCCAGTCCCAGAGTGGCGATTTTTGCGGCGAATTACGACGATTTGACATTCGTTGATAAACTAATCTCACACTTTGCCGAGTTGACAGTACGAGTTGCGGCGAGTTGATATGAGCTTCAACTCCTGTGACTCTCGGGAAATGTGACGTTCCCAAAGTAGAGTTTATTGCGATAATACATAGTACGAGTTGAACCGAGCGAATTTCGAGTAGAGACGATTATGTACGAATTTTGTTTGGATAAGCTTTTAGCAGAAATTGTGGCACTATCGGATAAACGCTTGACTCCAAATCACGGGAACCGAGTTCGAAACCAATTGATGCCCTGGCATATTATTTTTTACACTTGAATAATAAATGGTAACATGAGTGGAAATTAACTAGACTGAAACACTCTGCAACACACCCTTACTCATACTCGTACTGTCAACTAACCAAAGTGTGAGAGTACTTTATCAACAAATGTCAAATCGTAGTAATTCGCCGCAAAAATCGTCACTCTGGGACTGGGCCTTGTGGAATGATTGTAGTTCACAGAATCCAGGCAGTATTTCTGTTTATGCTATATTGGTGTAGCTATCAGTATTTTCAGGAGAGATATCCCTTTCAACGCAGTGGAAGAGCCTGGAATCTAGGCCATAGCATTGGACACAGTCCAATCATCCCAAGTCAAAGGCAAGATAAAGCCATTCCAGTCTATCTCTATTTGCAACAATTTAAGATGACGTTGGTGCATACCATATTTTACTGTCAATGCTATATCAGTGTAGCTACGAGTACAGCATTCTCCGAGATATATCTCTCTCAACGTAAAGTAAGGGCCTGGCATTTAGTTCCAAGCTCTGGCGGTAGACCAAATAGCCCAGGTTAAAGGCAAGATATAGCTCATCAGGTCCAACTGCATTAGACAGTGTTAATTCATTCCATACAGTATTTTACTGATCATGCTACATTGGTGTAACAATCAGTACAGCATTTGTGGGAGATATATCTTTCCTAACATAAAGTACGAGACTGGCATTTAGTTCCTAGCTCTAGAGGTAGACCAATCACCCCATGTTCAAGGCAAGATATAGTTCTTTTAATTTAATTGATTCCATACAGTACTTCACTGATCAATGCTACATTGGTGTAGCTATCAGTACAGCGTTCTCTGGAGATATATCCCTCTCAACGTAGTGGAAGAGCTTTGCATCTAGGCCAAGGCTCTGAAGGTAGACTAGTCGTCCATAGTCCAAGACCCGCTTGCACTTGAAGCCAATCTCCTCCCGCTGTGGAACAGACAGGCCCAGAGAACTGTGATAGAGAGAAAATAATGTTGATAATTATTATGGTAAAACCTCTTCATAAACAATTCTGATTCAAAGGAAACACATTTTATACCTGTTATATTAGGCTGAAAGAAATCAATTTATTATAGGACATGCTGGATTAGAATTACCAAAAAGGTTTCATTATATCAAAGGTCTTTGTAAAGAGGTTCCATTGCATGACAAAAACCTCTTATAAGAAGAAATGCTCATCGGGCGATCTTGGTAACCTGCCGTCGAGGCCTACAGTTTCTCCCAACACAGCAAATGAACACTACACCTATGAACACCTATGGCACATGCAATCCAGTCAACGTTGTTGACCTGAACTGGTTCCCGTTCATAAGATCTGGGACTGGGTCCAATCAGACCGAAACACATCAAGTCAATCCTTCAAAAAATAGAAAGCAACCTCATCATCAGACGACCCGACACGTTTCTGGATAATTGTCCTCACGTCGTGTGTAGGGAAGATGTACAATCAATTCACTGCCAGCAGAATAGAACAACACTATGCGGTCACGCCCACTACTGCGGAATATTTCTGCTCCCGCTTTTCACCAGTTATTTGCATAATATTTCCTTTATTTGGACACAAACTGATATTTCTTGCCGAGATATTGGTAAGAGAATTGTTTTGCAAAATATTTTGTGAAATATGGTGAGGACTAGAAGAAAAGAACATGAGCAAAATGTGAAATAAAAACCTGGCAAAAATGACAGAAACATGTACCGAAGCCTGTGAACAGAAGCAGGGGAGAAACCGGTGCAGAAGATGATCAAACCACTCTCCAAAAATCAGCTGCTTAGTGTTGTTTTAAAATTTTTTAACTTTTTTTAAATTTTTTAATGAATATCTTGTTCATGTATCTATGTTTTTGTTCTTATTTATATATTGAAATGTAATTGCTTGTAATATTTTTGTATTTTTATTTAATGTTTGGGACCCCTTTGAAAATCAGTTTCCCATTTGTGGAAACAAATAAATAAAACACAATTTACCATTATGAATGGTCTCATCGACCCTGAGGTGCAAAAGGCCTCCCTTCAAGGAATCAATGGCTGCATCAAGAACAACCAAGGACTACAGGAGATCCTCTTGGACGCCAAACATCGCAACAGACTGTCCACATCACATTCTTCAATCTCCAAGACGCCTTTGGATCTGTCAAGCATTATCTCCTCCTACATGTCATCAAAGCGTACACATTTCCAAGTGAGATACAAAACTATAATATACAAAATTTGTATTCCAGATTTCAGGGATGAGTCTGTACATCAGAAAGTTTATCACAAAGCTTTCCTTCAAGAAGTGTCTTTCAAGGAGACCCGCTTACATCAATCATCATTCTCCTTGTGTTCATCCGATTCTCAGCCACCTGAAGTCTGTGGAAAACAAATATGGCTACAACCTCAATGACACCAGATTTATCAGTGTATCTTTCGCTGATGATTACAACTTGATAACTTCAACCCAACAACGGCTCATGGATGAAATCGCTTCACTAACCTAATCTATGCATCTCATTCTCGACCCCTCAAAATATCAATGTCAAGCAAGAAACCAACAAAAGTACAATTTAAGATTAGATTTGATTCCATTTTTTTATTAGAGGAGCAAAAAGAATTAAAGGTAAATTTCTAGCATGAGAAAACCTACCTGACAATGGATTCTCTCTCTGGGAAAACTCCATCGAGGTCTCCTCCCTCAGTCATTTGCTTCTTGCCTTCTCCCGAGTCCTCTTGTGCCAATTCAAGATCTCCACCAATCGCATTCTGTTGTTTCAATTCCTGGTCTCCATTTCCCACGTCCCCCTTCACATTGTCATTACTGAGTGAGTTGATTGCTCCACCCTCCCCGTGTCTTGTTTCTTGCTTTTCATTCCTCACTTCCTGTTTGAAATGTTTAGATTTCTGGTCTCCATCTCCTGCTCCCCCGAGTTGTGATTTCCCCTCTTCATCTCTCGCCTTCCTCTTTGCGTTGTCATCACCATTTTTACCACCATCCTTGGCAACCCGCATCCCACACACGGCCCAGCTGCTCATGCGGACCATGGCCATGAACTCGCGCTCCGTGATCCCGGCGTCTCGCATGAACGGCTTGCCTATGTATGCCTTCCAGGAGCAGCGATGGTGACAGCATAGCGCCATCACGATTCCTTTGACTGTGTTGCCATTGTCTCTGGGAAGATCTTTATCCTGTTCAGCACCATCTGTAAGGGAACCGTTGCCCTGTTTGGCACGATCTTGGGCACTCTCTTTGTCAAATTTGCTATCACCATCCGTGTTGGAATCACCATGGTTACCAAGGCCGGTTTTCCTTGTTTCCATCAAGCAGCGTAGAGCCAAATCTGAGAGACATCAAACAGAATACTTGTATGAAAATAGAAATTTTGTGTGTATTGATTGAAATTAAAACATGAACATAACACAGACATTTTAATAGGAATTATATATTTTTGGATTATAGGGGCAATCATTCCAATGGTGGAGAATAAATGATTAAAATTAAAACATGAACAAAACAAAAAGATTTTAATAGGTCTTTAATTAATACATTCAGATTATCAGGGCAATCATTCCAATAGTGCAGAATAAATGCAGAAGATGAATTACCTGTAGCACCACCACAGAGGTGTTTGGTGTAGGCCACGATGGGACGAGACGAGTGGTCACACACTGAAGGCACCCTGCCAAGGCTGAGGTTCTCTATGTCCATGTTGATACGCTCATACACTGGGCCACCGGCTTGCTGCCGGTACAAGGTATCTCTCTATTGGCGGGGAGCAGAAAAACAAAAATGTAAATGAAAATTGTGGACGGGAAAGGGGTGAATAATAACCAAGGCTTAGATGGGATGTGATGGGTGGTCACGCACCATAAGGGCTCTGTACACAGAGCCGACTTGATCCTACTGGTTTTCAGTCAGGCTAGAGCCAGTTTCGCTCAGTCTTAGTACATGTAACATGTTGAATCTGCCTCAAATGATCTCTGACCGTACAGCCGGTTCAAAGCAGCTAACAGTTTTGTATGACAATGGTAATGGCTATGAACGTTAATGGTTAACCAGGTTCCATCGATAATGGATTAACAGCCCTACCTTGTGTCTGACTGCAGCTCTGTCCACCAACAGGAAGCTAGTCTTAGAGACATCACCCACAGCCTGCTGGATCCGTTGCGACAGACTCCCTGGTAAGACAGGACCAACCATATACAAATCCCAAATACTAAGTATGCAGACTGTTCCCTACTAGATCCCGCAACAGCCACTGGGTAAAACCCATTCAGGACTGATTGATTTTACTACAACACATTCTTCATAAACCCATGTCCACAGGACCAGTCCTAAATGAGTTAATACAGGCCCCTCCAGGTTCCCATGGATAATGGATGAACAGCCCTACCTTGTGTCTGACTGCAGCTCTGTCCACCAGAAGGAAACTAGTCTCAGAGACATCACCCACAGCCTGCTGGATCCACTGCGACAGTCTCCCTGCAATCACCAAATATACAAATGAAGAGTAAATAAGCACCAAATAAATAAATGCAATTTATGTAAGTTTGAAGATAAAAGTACATTGTACTAACTTCAAAGTCCTTTCAAGAGTAGCTTTCTAATAATGAAATGGTGATTGAAGAAAGGGCCACGGGTACTTTGAAAATTCACTTCTATACAGTCAAATAAAGATGTTGAAAATTAATTCCTTTGAGTAAGGCTTTTGTTCGCTTGTCTTATAAGCTAGGAAGAGAAGGATAATTGATGAAATTTTGAAAAATTCTCATAAAAAAATAAGAGATTATGGATTCAACAATGAAAAGTGGAAATGAAGAAAGTTAACAAATAAAAGTACCTCGTCCAGCTCCCAATTCTACAAAGCAAGTAGACGGTTGAAGAAGTCCGAATTTTGTCAAGTGACCGAGGAGCGAAGCCAGTTGAACAAGGTGCTTCCTAGCTGAAGGACCATTGTGTTGACTGTCTAGTTCTGGTCTAAGGACCTCATGGTCCAAGACCTGGGTCTGTATGTCTGGAACATGTTCTGTTAAATGTAATAAGACAAAAGATATGACATCGTCGTCACAACAACTATAGTGACCAATTGTCCTCCTACAGGAAACATGAACACAGGCAAAAGGTGATCTCTCTAGACACTAAACCTGTTCCCTACAAGTTTATGAAATCTCAATAGACATTGTACACAACCCACTTGTTTCCCGTGGTCAAGGGAATAAGCCATGTTTTCTCTGCAAGGGATCACCTTTTGATAGATACTTGAGGCAGGTTGGGTCCAATAAACAAGTCACCACTAAGACAGGTTTGACTGTCTAACTCATTAAGACAAACTCCACAATTTATAAGAGGGTTTGTTCTAATAAATGAATAAGTTCACTACTATTTCAAGTATGGGCTTCAACGAGAATCAAACAGGAGAGGCCTTTGATGTCCAACCTGAAAACTATGTTATAACAACATATTATTTTCATATATAACTAAAATACAAACATAAATTTGTCCTTACCTGAAAACACAGTCTCCACCTTCGAAATGACAGCTTTGATTTCTTCCAGGCTAAAAGAAGCCAGATGAATCTAACAGGGGAAAATAACACACACCAAAACTACACATCAAGTAACTGTTTCAAACCTCAAAATAAAATTTACGTCATACTTTGGTGGCCCGATCAGGCAAGCAGATTTTCAACCCTGACAAAATGAAAAAATTTTGTTTTCTTTAATTTCGAGCTTCATCTGTAATCACAGGTTTGATTAGGAAAGAGTGATATTTTGAGTGGAAAAACTGCTTTCTAATGAAATACAATTTTTGGGACAGTAAATTTTTTTGGGGGGGCCACCAGAATAGGGGAAGAAAATATTACTGGGCCAATGTAGCCACTGACTGAAAAGTTGAGTATGGAGCCCTTTGACTGAGAGCACAATCATTACCCAGGACCAGCCCTAGTTCCAATAATCTCTAGATATGCTTTACTGTTGAATGTTGTAATGTAGATTGTTTTTAACTGGCACTTTATATACGCAACACCGGACCAACCACACGTACGAAAATACGCCAGATGGTGGACTGTACTTTTACCTGAAGAAGAAGCGTAAGGCAGTATGTGTGCTCTGCAACGTAATGTTGGTTTGTATTTACGCTAGCATATTGTCATCGATAAGTTAGAGCCAATCATGCTAATTACCATGGTAAATGTTACTGGTCCGTGTTCAGGCCCCTGCCCCTGATGTATACATAGTATGAGTACTTACCGCCTCTAGTTCCTCATGCTTGTCTGAAGATCCAGCATTGATTCCCTTCTCATAGAAGACCTGTCAGGGGAGAGAGTGGAGAAGTGGAGCAAAACATAGGCAAAACATTTACTTTATAAATGCATTTTGCAAGCCTAATTTAAAAAATTGCCAGGTTGGTGTTTTACATGAAAGAAAATGTCATTTAATAGCATGCCTAAAAAAATTAGGGCTTGAAATCTCTTTTTCGTTATAGTTATAGGCCTAAAACTAATCAACTGTCGTCTCATGGCTAAATGCCCATTTTTCTTACAAATTTAGGCATTTGATGTTTGGTTAAAAAATAGTGATTTAATAGAGATATTAATGAACAACTTATTAAAAACCTATTTAGTTCTTTTTCAAAGTAGTCTACATAAGCATTTTTTTTTTTTATTCTAAACAGTCAATATGTTTTTTTTTAATTTAAGCCATTTCTGAACCGATTTTGATCAAATAAAGTTCATCCCGTCATTCAAAGTGTACATGCTCTTTCTAACTTTACAATCAGTTTTTCATTACCATCTTACAAATACATATTTTTAGGTTGTGCCCTCTCTACCAAAACTCAACTATACCTTTAGAATAACAAACAACATGTACTAAGCCCCTTTAAACAGATGTTCAGCGACTTATATCAAATAGGTTATCTGAACTTACAGGCTGTTCCTTTGGTCTTGAGTTGCAGACTTTCAGATGCTTGTCCAGTTGTTTTACAGCAACAGTACTAGAAAAGAGAAATGCACTTAATTCAATACTATTCGTGGGCAAAGATACTTTTAAAAATAATACCTACTAGTAATAACTAAACTTGCTTTCTGGCTACCAAAATTACAATAATCATAATTTATAGCATTGGCAAAGGAAATACTCATTTATAAAGACATTGAAGGTAGTTCAGATTCGTCAAATCAGACGCGCGTTGCGCACGGTGCGTAATGCACGTTGCGCACGGTGCGTAATGCACGTTGCGCACGGTGCGTAATGCACGTTGCGCACGGTGCGTAATGCACGTTGCGC
>JAUELG010110364.1:0-10518 GCA_031471515.1 Dendraster excentricus | reverse complement strand
TTATTGTTTCGTGCTTATGTATTTCTTTGTTTTAAGCCTAAAAAGTGGTGGGGGGGGGGGGGGAGGGGGGCTGCAGCCCAAGGATCCGCAGTTCCTAGGGTAGTCCAGTATGGACTACGGCAAGTTTATTTCATCCCTGTCTGGTCTTGACCACTAGATGGCGACAAAGCCCACTAATATGTTTTACCCCACTTATAAGCTAGCAGTGCAGCCAAGTGGGGTAAGACCACTGAACTCTATCAGCAGAGTTCAGTGGACAGATTAGTGGGGTAACTCATGTAGCGGGCAAGAGTAGATGAAGGAAACAAAATTAACATATTTGCCACAGTCCATACTGGAATTATCCATACATGTATCACTCAAAGTAAGCAAAAATGCCAGCGTTTGTTTTGCCTTAAAATTCTTACAGACTCCAGTATCACAGTACAGTGGAACCGCATTATAAGAAGTTCATTAGAAACATTACAATTACTTTTTGTACCAGGTTTATCATAAAATCAGGGACCAGCACAATGGTCTTGTTATGCAATGGTCTCGGTATATCAGAGCTCTTTATAACAAGGATCCACTGTACATTAAACACTTGACACTTGATTTGCACTGATACTGTATAACAGATAACTAAATGAATAACAAATAAACAACAGGTATTTAATGATATAATTAATAATTCTTTATTCATAAATAAATACATACATGATAAACATAATAGTATAGATCTGTTCAAAATCTTCCGAGATGCACTAATAAAAAAATATTACTCAACATTACAATTGAATGAAATCACAAATAAATGTATACAATTGGAAGAAAAAACGATGTTTGTACTGGCTTTGAACATACAATACTGTATAAAATGGTACATACGAACACATTGATATTACATATAATGTGAGAAGAAAAGGATGAATTTGATTTATCACAATTATCAAACAATTTCTGAAAAATATTAGTGCCCTATTAAAGCAGGTATTATCCACATTCATCTAACCAAGTGGTGGCATTAAGGAACATATTCAAAATAATGTGAAAATAGCCTGCAAAACAAACAAACCCCAGACGTACACCTCCACACTAACTGTTTCCTGTTCTGTCCCATTCAGACAAGTAAAATAAAACATTTCGAAATCTGACTTGATGCAGTATAAAATGCACCTGCACTCTTTCTTCTACATGCCTTTACACATTGTTCCATCATAAATAAACAGCTATTTATTCGCCCAATCGTGAAAGCAAACTTAAAAATTGATCAAATTCTACTTGCAAGTGGTAGTGTCGAGCCATGTGTATTAAGTTTTATAAATAATACATTCCAACCAACAGGATTGAAACTCTACATTTCTTCTCCATTCATAGAAAAATGATGAAATATTCACCTTCAATGTTTGAAACTTCCTATGAACTAAAATGTTTAAATACAGCACAGTATACGTTCCTCATATGTTTGTACAGTGGAATCGCATTATAACAAGGTCTTTGAGACCATAAAAATTGTCATATCAGGTTTCTCATTATATCAGGGCAAAAACAAAGAAATATAAAGAGAGCTCTGGGACCAGTGTCATGACCGTTATATCCAACCTCGTTATAACGAGGTTTCACTGTATTAAGACTGAGCTGAGCTGGTGAAACATTGGCTTTGAACTATCGCAATGGAGGGTGCCACTGAGAGGGGAGAGATGTCTCCCCTTTAGAGAGGGGAGAGACATTGACAAATTGATTCACCAATTTGTAAAGACATTGCTATTTTGTAGATTGGAAAGGAATTAATAAAAGCTCAAGTGCTATGGTACTTTTGTTACGGTACTTGTTATCTGGGAATGTGGTAAAATTGTTAAATAGCCAAGATCAGCGGATGCTGATGGAGGAGGAACAAGCTGTCAACGTTTATGAATTGGATGCTGATCATGACTCGGATGTGACGGACATCAGCAACTCGCAGGACCAGCCCTGCTAGTTCTCTGTCATCTGCATAAAATTCAGCAGTCATATTGTATCGCTGAAGACCGGGAGCAAACACTTCAAAAACGCCGTCGCATGCTAATGGAGGAGGAACAAGCAGATGTTTACGGCTTGGATGATGATCAAGACTTGGATAAGACTCACATCGGTGAATCTCAAAATTTAACCATGGAATAAGGACAAA
The DNA here is from genome assembly GCA_031471515.1 of Dendraster excentricus. NCBI lineage: Eukaryota > Metazoa > Echinodermata > Echinoidea > Clypeasteroida > Dendrasteridae > Dendraster > Dendraster excentricus. The sequence continues at coordinate 8,372 of JAUELG010110364.1, read as the reverse complement.
TAGTAATATTAATGTTCATTGTATTCCTGATTAAATTATGTAATGCTGCAGGCATCATGGTACATAGCAGGGAAGAAAGGGAGACCTGCTAGCGATGCATGGAGGAGAGGCTGCGATATGTCCACAGAAAGAGGCAAACTCCATCCAGTCGAAAGAGGAAGGTTCCCAGCCCTAAAAGATGCCATCTCCCATGCCTTGCCCTCATTGAAAGCAGGCTGCATCGACATTGTCAAATTAATTAGGACATAAAGAAAACACATTTTGATGATCGCATGCCCATTTCAATCCATGCATTAGTTTAGATAACAAGTGCATGGGAGAGGCTGGAGGTGGAGAAGGACTCCTACAGGACAGACCTGGAGAGGCTGGCCCAGGAGAAGGGGAGGAGGTTTATGGAGGAGCAGCGCCTTGCTCTCCTGACTGAGCAGGCTGGGGCTTCGACATCGAACAATTAAGAAAATATTTTACGGATACAGATATACAAGGCAACGAGTGCCGCTATGGTGCAAATAGCATGGGAGAGTTTGGAGGTGGAGAAGGACTCCTAGAAGATAGACCTGGAGAGGCTTGCCGAGGAGAAGGGAAGGAGGTTTATGGAGGAGCAGCGCCTTGCTCTCCTGACTGAGCAGGCTGGGGCTTTGACATTTAACAATTAAGAAATAATGGAAACACATGATAATGATGATTGTATTCCTATTTTAAGGGCTGTAGCCCAACAGTTCCGTGGCCCCTATGCAGAGTATGTCTGTCTTAGTGTTTTTGTTTGCACGAATGATGAGGAGCTGACGGTTACTGAGGAGCTCTCCGTAGCCTATCATCGGGCAGACCACCATCAAGAGTTTGGCAGGAGGTATAGATACTGCTAGCCCCCAGTCTTCTCAGCCAGGGACATCGACAGAAACCCCCCAAGAAGCTGTGCAGCTTACCCAGCCAGGACCTTCCCGTGGACAACGGCCAAAAAAGCGAAAGACGGACTTCAACCAAATCACGAGGTCCTGATTGTAGAGAAAAGGCGGATGGAGAAGGACGAGAGACTACTCGAGATTAAGGAGGAATGTCTGAAGGTCAATATAATCCCTGACATTTTGTTGAGTATTTATGCAGGATGTGATCAAACATTATTTATAACCTGTTTAGATTTCACTCTATCTTTGTTTTACCAGACTCATTATCAATTTTGTGCATTAGTTTAGGAAACGAGCACTGTCATGGTGCAAATAGCATGGGAGAGGCTGGAGGTAGAGAAGGACTCCTACAGGATAGACCTGGAGAGCCTGGCACAGTAGAAGGGGAGGAGGTTCATGGAGGAGTAGCACCTTGCCTTCATAGCAAGAGCAGGCTGCATCGACATCCTCAAAATGATTAAGAAATAATGAAAACACATGATAATGTGACTGTTTCCACATTGTGGAAATAAGGAAATAAAGAAAACATTTGGCGGTTTGGCCTATCTAGCCAGACATTCCCGTGGACAACGGCCTTCTAGCAGTAAAAAGCCAAAACGGACTACAACCATGAGCTCCTGATCGTAGAGAAAAGGCGGAAGGAGATGGATGAGAGACTACATATTTCTCTCATTTTAGTTTTCCTCATAGATAAAGATATACATGGAAACGAGCGCCGCTATGGTGGATATTGCATGGGAGAGGCTGGAGGTAGAGAAGGACTCCTACAGGATAGACCTGGAGAGGCTGGCCCAGGAGAAGGGGAGGAGGTTCATGGAGGAGTAGCACCTTGCTCTCATGGCAGAGAAAGCTGGGGCTTCGACATCGAACAATTAAGAAAATATTTCTAGGGATACAGATATACAAGGACATCGTCATCGGGGTGGAGATGGATCGTGGTAGGAAGCGTCAGACATCGCTATGAGGTATGGTGTGGTACTCTTTTGGAATAACGTAATAACAATGACTCGCGTATCGGACGGATAGAAAGGCTGACGACACGATTAAGTTTAAGTAATTGTACTTTAGCTCCCTCACTTAACATGCACGATGGACTATTTTACTTAACTGCACGATGGACTGCTTTTTGGTCAGTACTCTCAATTATATTTGAATGGAACACCGAACTTATACGTCAAGCTCCAGGTTCCCGGAAACCATGTAATCCTGAGTGGGACATACAAAAGGATAGTGCCTCCTGGTCCGACTTCTCGAATCTCGATGACGCGCGCAGATGTTGATGGGAATAGGATATGCGAGGTGGATCGGCACGTCAATGGAGACAGCGCGGCACCGGATACGCCACTCGAAGCGACATTATTGAAGGAGAAGAGGATGCAGTGTTAGAGAGTGGGCCGATGCAATAGACCGCTTCGGTAATGTATGCAAATATTATGCGTATGATGTCAGACTCCCCGTTGGCAAGCTAAGTTTGCCAGAGCTTGCCGGACCTAGTTACTATTGTTGAGCTTGCCAACGGGGAGTCTGACGTCATACGCATAATATTTGCATACATTACCAAAGCCGTCTATTGACGGCGAACAGCAATCAATACATCGTGCGTGCCGCATCCACGCTGTCAATAGATCTCATGTCATATTTAGTGATCGTGTCGACGTAAAGCTGCACCTTGTTGTTAACGAGCTATATCAATGGAACGCAGCGGGGCTAATTAACACGGAACAATCACAATTATATAATTTGCTTTCCAAACACTAGGACGCATCCACAAAAATCTCCAACCGATCTCGGCCGCACCTCAGTTATCCAACATGAGATTAATACCAACCATGCGCCGCCAGTTCGTAAACCAGCTCGACGACCACCCCGCGCATTCAAGGTGGAGGAGAAAATCATATCAGACCAATTACAATCTGGTATCATAAGCCCCTCCAAGTCGCCATGGGTTTCGCCCCTCGTTTACATTAAAATGGACATCACTACGCGCCCATGAGTGGACTATAGGAAATTAAATTCAGTCACCGAATTTGACAGTTTCCCGTTACCACAGATCGATGACTGTTTGGATTGCCTGAGCAACAGCAAATATTTCTCCACATTGGTCTTACAATCAGGATATTGGCAGGTGGAGGTAAAGGAAGAAGACAGACCCAAAACAGCATTTCCCACCCGAGCAAGACTTATTGAGTACAACGTCATGCCTTTCGGATTATCCAACGCACCAAGCACCTTCAAAAAATGCATGCTTGTGCTCAAAGGACTGCAGTGGAAAACGTTGTTGATTTATTTGGATGACGTGATTATATTCAGTTCAAACAGCTCGACGATGTTTTTAGTTGCTTAAGTGAGGCTGGACTTAAGCTCAAGCCTAGTAAATGTTCCCTCTTCCAATATGAAGTGTTATTTCTTGGACATGTTGTCACACCAGAGGGGGTCAAAGCAAATCCTGAGAAAATAGCAGTGGTGGCCTACTCCAACGAACATTGAGGACATTCGCTCGTTCTTGGGCCTGTGCTCGTATTATCGCAGATTCATAAAGGAATTTTCAAGTATCGCGCGCCCTTTAAACCGCCTGCTGGAAAATGGTGTAAATTTCAATGGGACGACAAATTCAAGGAAGCATTTTGCAAATTAAAGGACCTACTTACCAGCGACAACATAATGGGATACCCATTAGCTAACGGAACATACGTACTGGACACCGACGCGTCCGACTATGGGATAGGGGCGACGCTTTTGCAGCTGCAATGGAACTCGACAACCAACACGAGATTTGTTGTGCGCGGCTGCTCCATGGTTTACGACCACGACTACATCGTTTCAAATACAAATCTTTGTGGCGGGTAGACATGTATCAACATTTTCCGAGTACTACAAGCAACCTATTGAAGACATTGTCAATGAAAACGCACTGATTCTAGCGCCGCGAATGCAACAAGCTTTGGAAAACAAGCAAAACTTTACACCGCCATGAGGCCATTTGTACTGCATTAATTTTCCCCAAAGGACAGGCTACATTCCACAATCCTTCTACTCTTTGGGAAGAATTGGCCGATGAGGGAATTGGCTGATGAGGGAATTAAAGTAGAAGAGGAGCAGAGGTAATTCCCACACTTTGTCACGTTCGATATGGAATCATATCTTGAAAAAATTGAGCAGAATGATTTTGTCCACATAATTATTCATAAAGAATTGCCATTCCCTTTTCTGTGCCACCCTGTAAAAGTCTTTTATCTGTCTTTTTTAGGTGTCGCTTGGAGCCGGTATGATGATACCAGACTTCAAGTATAACCTCATCAAGAGTCAGGCACGAAACTCTATGGTGGTGAAGAATATGGCGGTAGCCATATTCGGTACCAAAACCCTAAGAGTTAGTTCCTTGTCTGGAACCACTTGCAACAGGTATAAACATCATGCTGCACGATCAGGACTTGACAAAGAAAAGCTGCAAGCATTCAGAGATAACATGGTGTTTTTGATTGTGTTATCAATTAAATCTGCTGTGAACTTTCAGCTACAGTCAACTCTAGTCGAATAATCGCCTATGTCGAAGGTTTCTTTTCTTTATATTCTGTAGGTTTTAACCCCTCATAAGTTGATTGTATTTCTAAGTCGAAGCTATTTATTTAGTCTTGAGAGATTCGACCTAGGCAGAGTTCACTATATTTTGTTCTCAATAAAGCTTAATAACCTGGACTCAATATCTATTTCCATTTGTCTCTTTCTAAAACAACTGCTGAGCAGATGGGGCAGGCATGTATAATTGATCTGTTAAGGCGGGGATGGTACTGGCCGTTCATGGCAACAGATGTGTCTAACTGGTGTAGCACTGCGGTACATGCGGTTGGAAGAAGGGTGGAGGGCCATTGTCAAAAGTTTCCCTTGGTTGGGATATCAACGTCACACCCCCTGGAATTGGTAGCCATGGATTACTTGACACTCCACCAATCATCCGGCGTTACGAAAATGTCCTGTTAATCACAGACCATTTCACCAAGTTATCAGTGGCAGTGCCAACCAGAGACCAGACTGCGCGTCCCACGGCATTCGCCTTATGGAAACATTTTGTCATGGTATATGGGTTTCCAGCAAGGCAACACTCCGATCAAGGGCGGAACTTTCTCTCAAAGGTCATCCAAGAATTGTGCTTGCTGTATGGTGCAGCCAAGAGCCAGACGACGCCCTACCATCCACAGAAACAGCTGCTAACCAAGGAGGAGCGGGGGGCCGCAAACCCTCTCAGTTACTCCCCAAAATGCATCAGTTTTTAGGGGAGCGCTTGTTAGAGGATGGCATTTAGAGACATCTGTTCATAAAGCAGCTGTACTGTAAGTTATAGATGCAATAAGGAATTTTAGTAATAATGCTTGATGTTTTCCTTTGTGGTAACTTGCCTTTCTCATTTCAGAGTAATGGGGTCAAGTCCAGCTACCACATGGAGCTGGAGGGCCTGAAGAGGCTTCATGCCTTCCTCAACAGCCCGGGCCTGGAAATCGGCAAGCTCATCACGGACCCACACAGACAGCTTGCCAAGCATGTCAGGGAGAATACAACCATCCTGCACACATATGATGTCTGGAATTTAACGAAAGGTATGCCAGCGATTGGAAATTGGCAATCTGATCACTGACAGGCACAGACAGCAAGATAAGCAACCCATCAGACACAGGTTGTGCTCTCATGAAAGAGTATCCCCTCATGTCAGTCAGAGAGTTGCCACTGTAGTGGAGAATAGTCTTTTAAGTGACACCTTTCGGAGGAATATGGAGACTACCACATCAACTTCATGCATCCTCATGTACCAACCAAGCAAGTCAAGTGGCCCTCAAAAATAGAACAATGCTGAGTTGCTGAAGAAGACATTTTATGTACAGTACAAACCCCATCTCTTACATCCTCATCCTCCAGAAACTACTGCATCTCAGATAATGATGTCGCAAAAATGTCATGCTTGTACCCACAATTGTCCACCTTTTCTGCTGAGTACACAAACCTGCAGCATAGACACAGGTTGTGCTCTCATGAACGAGTATCTCCTCATGTCAGTCAGAGAGTTGCAACTATAGTGGGAAAATAAGTAACACCTTTGCATCCCATCAGGTAGAATTAGACTCCATTGAAGTCAATGTGGTGACTGATAAAAGTTTAGTTGTGTCTAGTTTGAATAAAGTTATGTCCAACACTGAGTTTTCATCCTATGTATTCATAGAGTCAGATGGGAGTGCTATTTACTTCAAACAATACCATGAATCACCCATCAGACACAGGTCATGGTCTCATGAAAGAGTATTCCCTCATGTCAGTCAGAGAGTTGCCACTTAAGTGGAGAAAAGTCTAAGTGACACCTTTGCATCACATCAAGTAGAATTAGACTCCATTGAAGTCAATGTTGTGACTGATACAAGTTTAGTTGTGTCTAGTTTGAAGAAAGTTATGTCCAACACTGAGTTTTCATCCTATGAATTCACAGAGCCAGATAGGAGTGGTGTTTACTTCAAACAATACCATAAGATGAGCAACCCATGAACAAAGTTATGTTCAACATAACTCAACCGAATCAGCAGGATGCCGGGTTTGGAAGGGAGGGATAACAACCCGAAAAAACCTGGCTTCCTGCTCTACAGACAATATTCAGATTTAATGTATGTTCTCAAAGGCTGTTGTGTTGGTCTTCGGAATGACTTTTCAAAAGCATGTTATTAGTATTATATTAGGGAAGTGGTACTACAAACTTAGATGACTGAAAAGGTGCTGCTTCAATGAGAACAAGTGATACCAAAGAATTGTAAGATTGTATTGCAAGCTGGTACTATGGAAATGTTGTATGAATGGGCAAAGTTGGAAAAAGAGCTGGCAATCTTACAGCATGTACATTACTTTTCTTGACAGTCCATCTACAGTAGACATTTCAACAGGAAGTGAAGTCGAAGAAGAATAAATGAAAGAAGTCGACAGTTCTTTCTCCTCAGATATCTCTCAACAAGAGGCCATCAGTAACAAAGACAAGGAAGGAAGGAAGGAAAGGGGACCTGAAGAGTAGACGAAGAAAGCGTGTTGGGAAAGAGTTCCAGAGGGAACATTGAAAAAATTATGTATTCATAGTAGAGGAAGTAGGAAGTAGATGGAATCACTGAAGTTCGCACATCAAATTTATCTCATGACATTCCAAAAGCAGATAACAAATCTGATCGCAACTGATAAACTTTGCCTAGGGGACACATCTGATGGCAACGTGGAAGAGGATAACATTTGCCAAGGGGTCACATCTGATGGCAACGTAGAAAAGGATAACATTTGCCAAGGGGACACATCTGATGGCAACGTGGAAGAGGATAACATTTGCCTAGGGGACACATCTGATGGCAACGTGAAGAGGATAACATTTGCCTAGGTGACACATCTGATGGCAACGTGGAAGAGGATAACCTTTGCCTAGGGGACACATTCTCGGATGGCTCTATATGGAGATTCAAATGATGGTATATCCATGGAAGATGCATCACCTCAATTCAACTTGAAGGATGATAGACTGCCTTCACCCCCTGATGCTTTTTTTGAGGAAAGGAAAGAATGAACAGCTGACGGGAAAGCGAAGAAAGAGGAAAAAAAAAAAAAAATGATGTCTTCCTAGTAGACGAATCTTCAGAAAGTGACGTGGAAGTTCGCACACATCCGGATGTTTCTTCACCATCTTTATCATCTGAACTTCCAAATTATGATATTTCCATAGAAGAAAAATCAGCCCTTTCTGACAGTCCTCTTCAGCCTGATGTATACCAAGTAGACGATTCATCAGGAAGTGAAGCCGAAGAAGAAGGAATTAATGAAGTTGGCGACAGTTCTTTCTTCTCGGGTGTCTTTCAACAAGATGATGTACTACCTGAATGCATATCTGAACACCGGAAATTTCAGATTCACCTAACGGCACAAGAATGGGCAAGAATTAAGCCGTCAAATAATATCAGAAAACTCCAAGGCTACTGGTCAGATTTATTGTACAACAAATTATACCACGTCAATAAGCGTTGCGTTTTGAGTTTTACATACAACAGGGCAAGCTGCAAGGGAAGAGAAAAAAAGAATGGGCCTATCATCACAGTTGTAGAGAAATGTAAGTTTGACAACTGTTGCCGGTACAGGTTCACACTTAAGAAGTCCTTGAAGCCTCACAAAGACGTTCCCTTGCAAATCACAAGACTTCGTACCATCAGTCACAAAGGCAAGGGAGGAAAGAAAAGGCACCTAAATGGTTTGCAAAGAAAGAGTCTTGGGAAGGAGTTGCAGAGGGGAGGTATCACAAGATGGTACTATGGTCAGGTTACTGATACAAGTGTACCCTTCAGAGGTCCCTGAAGCCCCACAAAGACATTCTCTTGCAAGTGACCAGACTGAGGGCCATCTGTCACAAAGGCAAGGGAGAAAAGAAAAGGCACCTAAATGGTAGGCAAAGAAAGAGTCTTGGGAAGG